>CAUYLG010023559.1:0-194295 GCA_963573385.1 Cacajao melanocephalus | reverse complement strand
CCTGAACAACACTATTTTATAAAAGACAAAGTTGTGTTTTAAAATAAGTTGTAATGGCTGCCCCATTCTCCTCACAATAACTGCTGGCCTTGGCTTCTGTAAATAAAACTGCTAGCCTTGCTCTGCTAACTAGGTAAGGCTGCATACCTTCCTTATCAGTAACTGCCAAAATTGCTAGCCTTTGCTTACTGGTAGTGACTAGAATAAACAGCCCAAGCTAATTCCATCATGGCCCCTGCGCCCTGTAATAAATAACTAAGATCTGTTATTTCCACTACAACCCAGATGATGTGCAAACTAAGGCTTATCTTGACTTCTGTAAGCGGCTTAGGTAACAATTGAAGTGACAATATATTCACAATGTGTCCTCTAGCCCTTGGAATGTCCAGAGACCTGCACTCTCCTCTCTGCCCGGGAGATGATTTACGGAATCCCCTAAATGTCTGAATCGCTTCACCCCCACCCCCGCCACATACCCTTACCCGGGAGGAAGGTATAAAAGGTATTGACACCCTCCCTCCGGGGCCACGGGTTGGAGAGACTTGAGTCCTCTGTGGTCGCCGGCAATAAAGACCCTGCAATTTGGCATAATTTTGTCTTGGTGTTGACTTTCTATGCTTGGTTCACTACAACACCTGGTAGACTAAATATTTCCCTTATTCTAAGTATTTAACTTGAATTTGATATGACATCTATTTATCCTATCGTGATTCCCTAATTTTTTATCATTTCATTAATTTTTAGATAAAATAATTGCTTTACTTATTTGGAATTTTGCCATGAATGTCATAGATGCATTAGGAGAGCTTTTCATTTAAATCAAAGCTAGAATCAGGAATCATGTTAGTAGTTAAAAACGTTTTAAACATGAATATTTTACCATTCCTCAAATCCATTTTTAAAGACTATAATATTCAAATTTCATTCACTTATTCAGCAAATACTTATTTTGGTAAGGGCAGTACACCAGGCACTATGATTTCACAAAATAATATATAAAATGAGAATTCCATAACAGTAAGAGAGAAACATATAAAAGTAAGCATTTTAAAAACATGCATTTATTTAAAAATATTTAAACTCCACAAAAATGAAACTCAAATATGGAAGATATGACAAGGTTACAATTATTTCTACATTCCTTCCAAGTTGAGAATGTTTTAGTAGAAACATTACCTGAAAAAATGCTCATAAACTAATTGGCCTTCCAATAAATTAAATGAAATATAAATATTTTAAATTTCACATGCCCATAGAAGTATTTGGAAAATAATTAAGAAAATCTTACAAAGAACACCAACTGATTATTTAAAAATCAGAAATTTATTTCATTGGAAAATAACATTTTTACTGTGATGATTAATTTTATTTGTCACCTTGACTGTACCATAGTGCCCAGATATTTGGTCAGACATTATGCTCGATATTTTTGTGAAGGTAATTTTTAGATGAGAAAAACATCTAACTTTGTAGCCTGTGAATAGAACAGATTTCCCTCTATAATGTGGGTGGGCCTAACCTATAAGTTGAAATCCTTAGTAGCCAAAGACTGACCTTCTCCAGGCATGAAATAACTCTGCCAGCAGATTAGATTGCTTTTGGACTTGAACTGCAACTGCCCTGAGCCTCCAGTTGGCTGCCCTGTCCCATCAGATTTTGGACTTGCCATGCTTCCACAATTATGTGAGCCAATTACTTATGATAAATCCCTTTCTCTATAGCTAAATGATAGATAGGTAGAGTTTTTCTATGCAGGTAGAGATGTGCATATATATACAAAATCCTGTTGGTTCTGTTTCTCTGGAGAATTCTGACTGATACATTTAATTAAAAATACTTATTCTGATATAGTTCTCACAAAAGTTAGGAGAGCTTGGTGCTACCTTGTCCCTAACAGGAGAGCTCAGGTCCACTTTGAACATATGTTCTACTCATAACTGCACTCAAGCAGGGGTATCTAGCAAGATTGTGTCTCTATAAAAAAATAAAATAAAATTGCTGGGCATGGTAGCAGGCACTGTAGTCCCAGCTACTCAGGCGACTGAAGTGGAATGATTGCTTGAACCCAGGAATTCAAGGCTGTAGTGAGTTGTGATTGTACCACTGCACTCCAGCCCAGGACATAGAATAAAACCTGGTCTCTTACCAAAAAACACAAAACAGGCACTCAAAATTAATTCATTATTTGCAAACCTGTGTGTATTTATCTTAAAAATAAAAAAATGCTACAGTAAAATAAATATAAACAACTTGGGATTAGATTTAAGACACAAGGTACATCACTATGAGATACACTTATTAGCCCATTAGCCTATTCCATTATATCTCTAGTAAACTAAAAATTCTTGTGACCTCCTTCTAAATTTATGTATCAGCAGTTCTATATACTATGATTAAAAACATAAGCTTCAGCTCAAAGGAAATCTTACAGATGTCCCCTTACATAAAACAGAAAAATTGAAGAGCTCTAGGAAATTAATTTCAGAAACCCGTCTTCTCAGACTCTTTTCCCACTGGTCCTTACACATCAGCAAAGAAGCACCCAACAAAAGCACAGGAAATCCCAGAACTCTGAAGATTTTGCTTATGAACATAGTCCTATGAAAAATAAGGTTACGTATTTATAAGACAAGGAATGGCAATGATAAATATTGATGAATTAAAGGCTAGGAAAGAAGAATAACATACTTGTGTTATATTTCAAAATTAAATTAAAGTAGCAAGATATTTCTTAAATAAAGCATTTCCAATCATATTTGTACACATACATTTTAAGGTTAAAAGTATACATATTGATTCATACTTTTGGTCATATGTATGTTTAAAAATAATATATTGATTTTCTTTTATCTAACAGAAGGGGTTAAGAATTAGTATGCTAATTAATTTAAAGCCACCCAACCTTATAGAGCATATGTATAATGCACTACAAAAGAATAAAACATAACAGGACAAAATGAAGTCATAAGGATTACAATAGATATATTCAATGATGATGCAAAAGTAATTTCAGAAGCCTATACCACTGTCACTTACGTATACAGACGTGTCACGTAAGAAACTAAAGGTTGGAAGTTTTCATAGTTCTGACAGTCTTACAGTCATAGCATTGGACTTAAATAAGACCTAAGCTCCTGTCTCATAAGTTAAAAAAAATGGTGAAACCAATATGACTATTTAAAAGCTGAATCAGTTATTAAAATGGTTAATCATCAGTTATTTGATGTATGGTTCAGGGATTAACCATACTCGGTAATCCTAATGACAGAAATGAGCACTTATTTTAACAAGTAACAATTATTAGTCAACAATTAGGCTTTTGTGACCTTGTAAAGGTTACTCAATCTTTTCTACCATAGAATGGGATCATAGAAACTGTTTCCAGAAGAGTAAGTGGAAATAAATGTTCAATGAATATCTAATTTTAATATATGCCATTAAAATGTACAACTTTATATGTTAAGGTGATTTCTTTGCCCACACCAACGTCTTTCTAGTTTAAGTGAAATAAAATGTTGGTTTCTACAAAAGTACTGCATAACAATGATGTTTTCAAGCCTCTGATCATTTACCAAACTATTGAATTAGTACATTCATTGGGCATAATAATTCAATTAAAAAAACAATATTTAAACTTCAAAATGGCATACTTATGATTTAAGGTGGGAGTGCTGATTCAATTAATGTGTTTCTGTATATCATGTTTCTTAACCAGGAAATATTATAAATTACTTTTCAGAAGAAGAACAGGAGAGACAGAGATAGCAACTACTGAAAACATGTGTATTTAGGTAAAGTAACCATAATTTCTGGTGTGTTTGACAGAGGTTTGATCATTGTTAACACTGAGCACCAAACAGAAGGATTCTAGAGTATATTTACCAGAAATCTCTTGACCTTGTCTGTCTTGTAAAACAAAGTGGCTTGTTGTCAATGGCTCAATAAAGGAATCTTAGGCTTCATGGTGTAGATCAACTGCAGAAGCACCTGTGAAGCACTATGAATTACTTTGTAAACCACCACCACATTAGCTTAGATATGGTGATTCACAAAGAAATCCACAGCACTTCACAGTTTGTTTAAAGCCTGGTACCTATGAACCAACAAAAACAGTACCCTTTGGCCACCAAAAGTTGAGAAAATATTTCTACCTAGTTCACAATCAATTGAAGAATATGCTCAATTTTGTACCACCCTCTTTTAACTGAAACACAAAAGGAACACTGAAATTATTTTTAAGTAAATAAAACTTATAAATGCATGCATTCTATATTATATACCAGTAAATTTCATTTAAAAGAATTCCTAATACAACAACTAGCATGACATTATGCAAGATAAAAAAACAGGGTTCTGCTCATCAAAATAAAAGGCATGGTTATTAATATAGTTGTCAGGAGTAGGGAGTAGAATAAATAAGAAAACTATACGTAATTCTCACTTTTATATCACAGTATATAAGTGTTGCTGGGATAGTTTGTTCTAAAGATATCCTCAGTTACTTAGCTTCCCACTTTATACTCATATAATCACATACCCCATGACACAATGTAACCAATGTAACAAATCTGCCTTTGTACCCCTGAATTTAAAAGTTAAAAAGTAATCATTAAATGAGTTTAACTTGAGTGTTTTTCCTAATTTGTCCAAGTGAGGATTTTTTCATGTGACTGCTGAAATCGAAGAATGTTTATAAAACTAAATTTTATATCATACATATTAGGTTCAACTCTGCAAGAAAACCACACCAATAACAAATGAAAAACAAAATTCAATAAAGTTACTATCTTTTGCAAAATCACCAGAATCAACCACCTTTTACCTATGTTTGTCCCAATGATAACCTTTATCTAAAGAGCAAAAAGAAAGGTTTAATTTATAATTAATAAAAAGAAAAGAATCTATAAACCTTCCCAGCATAGTAAGCATAACATCAATTAGGTAATCCATGCTTTTGAAAATATCAGCATTTTTCAAAGTAACCATCAAACGTCAACATTAATTAAAAGTTCATGTTTTATAGAAACTCATGAAAATACAGTCCTAGGCAGTTCACCACTGTCAGTGTAGGTCACTGCTCAGGAATCCCCTACTCATCTCCCCCAACCACTCGTATAGCAACCAAGCCAAACTTGCTAAGCAGCTGAATAATTTAAAATGTTGAAATAAAAAATTTGTAAAACTATGTATGTGTGAAAAAAATATATTTGTTTTGTGTTTATCATGTGCCAGGCACAGTCTGGTTAGATGCTGGGGACATAAAAACTCAGGCTTCAACAAATACAGAGAAAAAAAGAATTTAAAAAAGGGTAATATGTACTATGAAAGATTTCCACATAGGGCTAATGGAGACATGGAGAGGCCACTTAATCCAGTGATAAGAGCACTGCTTACAGATATCTTCTCTGAGGGAATACCATATTTAAGAGAACTGAAAGAGCAGCAGGAATTAGCAATGCAAAGGGTGGGGTAAGTGTTCTAAGCAGAAGAGAACACATATACCATGGCCTATCCAGAGAAGGAATGTGATCTTTGTTTTATTTTTTAGTATACTATAGCTGAAAAGGACAAACTATGCTATAGTTAGAGTAGGTGAACACAAGTCAGCATCACCAGATCAGAGGCAGCAGAGACAGAAAAATTTGAAGCAAGACAACTCCAGAGTAATAAGACACCCTGTCTGAAATATAGGCAGACTAAAGGAGCAGTTGTACAAAGGGCCTCCAGCTCTTCATGAAGAGTGTCACACTCAATCCAAAACTGGCTCAAGTTAAACCTCTTGAAGAATTAGGCCAGTTTTCCCAGTGAAATTCAGGCATACTGATTGGGTGTAGGTACATTTAGAGATTGGCATGGGTTTAAAAACAAATCACCTCAACTTAAAGAGATCGTAAGTGGCTCTGTGAATAACCATTTCAATCCAAATGTAAAATTAAGTTGATCTAATAATAATAGTGAAATAATCCAGGATTTTTTTAATATTTCATTCCTCTTTTTGCCATTCTTTTCACTAAACAAGACAAGTATGCTCTCCATATCTAGCACTCTGTGTCAGTCAGGCACTTGGCTTTGCTTGGTTTGTAAATTCGAATGCAAGAAAACTTCATGCAGAGTCCCTCTTTAAGACAGCATTCAGCTACTTTAGAAAATTCTCCCACATTTTCTGTCAAACATGCTCTCTATTTTATATGAGAAGATAACTGATATGCACCGAGAATGAAATGTTCTGGTTGAACTAATTTTCTGGTGCACTGATTATCAGAAAACATCATTTTTTCAAACTCTTGCACTATTTAACTTCAAAAATAGGCTTTCTAAAATTGAATTACAATATTGAAGTGCTTTATTGTCTTTTTCTAAGGTTATCCAGAGCCCCTGTACCATTTTCTATTTGCGGTCAACATCTTTGTTAATAACCGTGCATCAGTTATTCTTTCTATACTTTGTGATTTGGAAAAAAAAAAAAAAACAGTTCCCTAACTGTAAGGTAATTCAGAGTACCATGGGGTCTACAAAGTGATTCTGTATCTGGAATTAGGAACCATAGCATAACCATTTAATCAATGCTATGAATGGAATATTTTCCAAGTTCTAAGGCTGCAGAGAGGAGGAAAACCAACACCTAGGGCACCCAGGGGAGAGAAGGAAGGTGGTGTAAATTTGACTGAAGTGCTATACAATATGACACATTGCATGCAATTATGGGATATGAAATAGATTGACATTTTTGTTTTTTGCCAAAAAAATTTCTGGGTGCTGTTAGTGTGAAAATCACTAATGTGAGCATAAATTCATATAATTAACCTCATTCTCTTACTCTTCTATCACCTGGGGGTAAATTCCAGCTAACGGAGGATTCTTTTTAACTGGGCTCCAACTAGTCATCAGGTTTATTAGAGGACACATGCCACTGGCAGGGTCTTAAAGTGAATACCTTTAAAGTATAAACAGAAATGTAGTCTGCACTATAGTTTATTTTCCAGATCCATTCTTATTTCTTAGAATCTTGTATCTCACGTTTTTCAACCCACACAAGCAAGAAAGCTGAAAAAAATATATATATATATAAGGTAGAGGTAATATCAAAACACAGGCTGTAATATCAACTCCATTTAAAATAACTACTGCTGGTGACAGGAAGTAAAACAGCTGCAGAACTGACAGAGGAATCTGCAGTTAAGGACTATATCACACCACTAATATGACAAATGCTGCTGGTAAACTAAGTGGGAAGCCAAGCTCAGAAGGAAGCCTGCATCCTTTCCTGGTGATGAAAGCTAAAAAGAATGAAAATAATATAGCAAGTAAAATAATACAAAATAAAAATAGAACAGGAAATGAAAAATGCATGCACAGTAACTACAATCCTCCTACTGGTTGGTGTTTTTCCTCCTTTTCTCATAAAATCTCTCTTTTGCCCTGAAATATTGAAAATAACAATGCAAGTCAGGGTATAAAAGCAAGTGATTACTAACAATAACAAGTAATTGCTAGCCATAGCTGAGCTAAATACGTGGCATGCTGTATGTTTTTCAAGTAAAGAAAAAAAAAAAAGAAGACAAACTCATAGCCCTAACATACCAATGTAAAAGTCTGCAATAAATTACAGAGAATCACAAAGTTATGGGAATTTTAACTATTTTTTTTACAAAAAGGAAAACTTTCATTATCAAGCATCTAGAAAGCACTTGTATTACTTCATTTATTTCTGACAACAGACGACACATAATCCTCATCTTCAAGGTGTGGAAGTTGAGGCACAAAAAAATGAGTAATTTGTCCCAGGTCAAACAAGGGTTTAAATAACAGAGCTAGGTTTGTCTAAGAGCTCATGTTTTGTCTTTGCCCCATAACTTCCCAGTATGAAATATTACCTATAGCATTTGTGAAATCTACTGAGAAAGGAAAATTAGGTGAAAAATCTAAAGTTTGAATTAAATGTTATACAAAATCAAATATATGCATGAAACCTACAATAAAACAATTCTTTTGACCAAAAATAATAAAACATGTTAACTTGTAATATTTAAAATAAATACTTTGCAAGAACATCTAGTTTAAATTAAAGTTTTCAGGATTTTATGTAAAATATCCATTTATATAAAAATCGATAATACTCCTATTACCAATCATTTCTTTTTTACTCATTATAGATAACCCCTAGAGACTTAGCAGAATGTTGTTAACCTAGGTTGTGTCATTAAATTGGCTTACACTTCATAAAGTCTCTTGTCTTCAGAAGTATACTACACTTATTTGCCTTGAGCTGAATATGGCCTTTGTGTGAATAAGTCCTCATTGATGACATTTGATTTTATACTCCATAAAGTATTTTTCAGTCATTGATGGGTTTAGTTCACTGTCATAGATCATTTGTCTAAGAAGTAATATCTAGAGATCCAGTTTATAAAGTGGACCTCTACATTTACTTATAGGCTTCATAGAATAGTAAGCATGAGAGAGAGAGAGAGAGAGAGAGAGAGAGAGAGAGAGAGCATGCACATGCAGTTAAGTGTGTGTTTTATTTTCTGTTCTTCCTGCTTCAAGCCTGTGCCTTTCAAAAGTGACATCATGGGTAATATTCTGACATCTGAGAGATAACTCATCCTGCTTCAAATTTGTCCACATTATAGTCAAGTGTTTTGTGGGTAAATTTAATTGTCCAGTTATTTGAAGACAATAAATTAGTGCCCCTTTGGAAAGGGAATGAGAGAACAGAAAACAAAAAAGCATTTTTAAAAACATGTAAATGTTCAGTGCTTATTATTTCCCTCATTAATGAAAATCTTATATTTGGAATAGCAGTTCAGCTGAGTAACTGCAAACATAATTTTGTTCTTGTGGGTTGAGTTTGTTCCAAACCTCAAAGATAAAATTTTGCAATTGAAAATTAAACTTAGCACCGTGGTTTTGCAGATGAAGATACAAAGAAGTGGAATATATTATTTAAGCCCCCAACTCAAAACATTTGTAACATTTGAGTGACTATATACACAATTATCTTTTTAATGATATATTTGATGGAATTTATACCTCACTGATTTGATAAAATAACAAATTTCTAGGCCTGTTTTTAGCTCAGGACTATCTGTTAAAGATGGAATAAAGATAAATAATATACTTCTTAAATACATATTTCTAACTGCCAAAGTCAGGCATAATTAGAACACTGAATTCAAATTTGGTTTAAATTTGACAAACATCTAATTATCCATTCATCAAAGATATTTTGAGCCTCTACTATGAGGGAGAAACAAGGCTAAACATTGAAGAATCAAAAAGGAAATACTTACGTTCCATCCTTCAAGGAACTCAGAGACATCGGTCCTACTGACAAATCTGAAAATATTCCTAGTATAGAGAAAACGTAATGATGGACAAATGTAGGCTCCTACAGAAGAGGTGGCTAATCAGAATTGGTCAATCAGAAAGGTCTTTTCAAAAGAGATGAAGCATGAATTCTATATGGGGTTTAAAAGTATTTGACCAGGTGACCAGAAGATGAACAAGGAGTGAGGGGAGGGGTCATAGAGAGAAGGGTATTCCAGATAAAGGAAACAATACTTGCAAAATTCGGGAGGCAACGTATCTTAATTAGGAAACTACATGTTACATTATGTGGGAGAGAAATAGCAAGCAAGAAGAAAAAAAGATTAAAATTAGCTAAGAGTCCAGTGGTTTGAACTGTGTGGTAGACAGAACTTGATCAAGAAGACACAAGATGCATGAGAAATGGCTAGTCCCTATCTTCAAGGAGCCCACAGATCAACAGGTAATCAATAGGTCTAAAATTAACAGGTGATTTTGGACAACAATGTCTTCTTCAACACCGCAATTCGCACTGTTGCAACTACCACAAATGATAAACATACCATCCTTTTCCCAATTTCCTACCAAGATTCAAAACTCTATGGGCTTGTTTTACACCCTACCCTGTCTTTTGATTCTTCCCTCCCCTTACATAAAAATGTCTTCAAAGGAATGGATATATCACTCAGTGTTCAAAGCCAAAATTATCATACCTGATAAATAAAAGTATTAACAGTAAAGCTAAAATCACTTCAGAATCAGAAAAAAAAATCTCATACCACCCATTTATATTGAGTCCCTCCTTCACTCTTCAAAGGATTTGTTACTTTATTTTCCCCGTTGTAGATCAATGGCCAATCCATTGAAATGGTACACAATTTTTACCCATGTTCTCTAAACTAAATCTGATATTTTTAATCCTCTGCTTAGATACCTCATTTCCTAAGCATTGTTTTCTCATAAAATCCACACTTTATTACAATCTGACAACAATTAAACTGCACAACATTATTTCTTTCCATTCCACTCCATGTGTGCCATCTTCCAGTTTGCCTGTACTTCCCACTCTAACCTAAACACATGGCTTCATGCTTTTGAACATAAAATGCCTCTACGTACTTCTTGTTCTTTTCCTCCTGGAAAATTCTCGTTCAATCTTAGACACAGCTCCAAAGTAATGTCCACTGTGAAACCTTCTCTGATTCCCTATACAGAGGTTATAGGGGACCCCACAGACCAATGTTCCTCCCGCTAGTATAGTATTTTATATTCATGTGTAATGTTTTATATGTTTACTAGTCTCCCAATTCTTTGACCTTCCGAGGTCAGAAATTGCCTTAGTCATCTGAGACAGAAAAACACCTGATGAGGAGAAAATATTTGCAGCTTATATACTGAAATTTGTGTCTGTGGCAATTATAACTAAAAGCATTCCAAAACGCAACCAAAAGGAACATAACACCACAGAAAAGTGAACCAAATATTTAGACTTTTAAATCATACTAAAGAAATATCAAAAAGTATGGGAAAATTGCTTCACTTAATTTATATTTTTTAAAAAGCAAATGAAAACAGAAACAAGATATTTATTCCATCCGATTGACAATAATTAAAACATGTATCAGTCAAAGGTGTCAGGAAACAGAAATTCTGTTTCATTAATAATAGTGTTTTTGCCATGTTTTTTTGCAATACATAGCAGGAAATGTCAAAATTTAAAAATAAATACATAATTTTATCTAAAATTCTCCTTTTAGACATCTACAGAAATGCTTATATATGAATAAAATTATATTGACAGACAATGATTGCAGAAATTTTAATGAATTAAAAGGGGGAAGCAATCTCGATATTTATTAAGAAAATTATTAAATAAATTATAATTCAATATTGCTATATAGATACTAAAATAAGGTAGATAATAATGAGATAAGCCTACATGATATATAATTAATATACAAATACTTTAAAATGCAGCAAATCTATATAAAAATGTAGCCATGATAATCTGCTAAATTAAAATAAGAGAACAATATTCATAATATAAGCTCCTTGAAAATATATATGCCATAGAAAACACTCTAGAACATACATATCAACTTCTTTAAAATGTTTATTTCTAGGAAACAGAAATGGAAACTGGGAGGGAAAGCAATGGTGGCAGCAGAAAGGAGATTTCAACATTTTACTTCGTATACTCTGTGTTATTATCTTAGACACACGACGATATATTCAGCATTAAAATATAGAAAATAAGAACGTGAACTACATATTTTAAATAATATGAAAATATTAAGCTTAGGAATGCTGTCAGCTATACTATAGTGTAACCAAATGATGCTTATATTTGCATCTTCAAACCCCTGAGGATTTTTTCTGTAGCACATAAGATGACAAGTAGAAGGAGCAATTTACTGAAAGCACTACAGAAGGAGTGAAATAAGCATGAAAGAGTAGGGGATCTTGGTTCAAACCCCAGTTCTGATGCATCAACTGGGGAAACGTTATTTGTTTGAGCCTTACTTTCTGGAATATAAAATATGTATACTAGTACTTATCTTCTACAATTTTGAAAATGCTTGGTTCATAGTGGATGCCTAATAATTTCTAGCTTATTTTATCTTCTGCTACTTTATAAAACCTATCTTATTTGGAGATGAATAATAAGTTTTGCACCATAATGTCTTTTACTTGAGGGGAGTGTCACAATGTAGTCAATGATGTGGTGATTTCCTCTCAATTTATAACGCAATATTGCCTTTAACCTCTAACTTCAAAATCATCATAATTTTATGCCTTTACTCATAAAATCACAAAACCATAAAACTAGAGAGAAAAAAACCTTCAAAAGTAATTTAGCTCAGGTTTCACACCTGCTGGCAAAATGATGGAAATGATAAAGTATCTATTATGTTTTAATCATTTCCCAAAAAGAAACTCTAGCCTTTCCTTGAATGACTGATCCATCAAATGTGTCATTTAAGTCATATCCTATAGAAAATGGACATTTAGAGGAAAAATGAGTTTCTTTTTTTTTTTTGACATCAAACTATTGTAATTGTCCTCACTTATTCTACTAACAATAGTGGAAGACATGACATTTAACAGGAAAGATAAGATTCACAAGTAGGAAACAATGAAACTATAATGGGGCAAAATTAAATGAAGTTATCCTTTGAGAAACAGTGAAAATAGATTATAATTTTAGATGTAATGGCAAATTCTTGACAGTGTTCACTGTTAGAATTCCTTCATCAGTTGTTTCACTAGCTGTTCATTGCAAAAAGATTCTAGCACAGTCTGATGCATGATTCCAAGGGTATTTGCACAAAAATTCCTCTCCAGTAAACAACACATTTTCTGGCAAGTGATCATGACCATATCGTTTTGAGTAAATAGGTACTTTGTTCATCAATAATTCTTAGGTATATTAAGAGCATTTCATAACTAACACTGTGTAACTTAAAGTTCTGTATCTACAATCTTACTAATAGAGTGGTGCACTCAGTTTTCTACTTGATAACATCTATGCAAAACCAGGCAGATTTTCCCAAAAGGTAGAAATAAGAAAATTACATTAACTGGAAAAAAATTGCTGAGCAATAAAAAACATTTTAATTGAAAATCAAGTGACAATTCTTCTACCTGAGGATTAGGATTCCATTAAGCAATAACAAAGAAAATAAATCAGTTAAACATAATCCATATTTAACATCTCTGAAAATTCAGTAGCCAAAATTAGATAATCTTTTGTTTACTTTTATCACATGACAGATCAACATTCTCTACTAGTAAGAAGACTATTTCTGGCAGGGCTCGGTGGCTCACTCTGTAATCCTAGCACTTTGGGAAGCGGAGGTGGGTGGATCACATAAGGTCAGGAGTTTGAAACCAACCTGGCCAACATAGTAAAACCTCGTCTCTACTAAAAATACAAAAAATTAGCCTGGTGTGGTGGCGGGCACCTGTAATCCCATCTACTTGGGAGGCTGAGGCAGGAGAATCGCTTGAACTGGGGAGGCAGAGGTCGCAGTGAGCGGAGATCACACCACTGCACTCCAGCCTGGGTGACAGAGCAAGACATCATCTCAAAAAAAAAAAAAAACAAAACCTATTCCTTCAAATTAATTACAACTACCAAGCCACTGTTTAAGAAAGTTTTCACTAAACACTTCTCCTATAAAATGGCTAAGATCTGGACCCCAAAATTTAGAAGGTAGGAGTTAGAGTTGGCCAAACTTTTCAGGTAATTTTACCTTGGCATTACTTTGATTTGAATTTGCCAACCCTTATTAACTGGTTTATGAAGACTGTTGGTTGTGATACAACTTTGAAAGTATAAAGCCCCCCCAGGATGTCAGTTTTTAATTATGCAAGTTCTAAACTCATATAATTGCAGAAAAAGACCAAGGGAAGAATTATCTTACTTCTCTTTTCATGTTCTACAAAAAGTAGCTGCTTTTATTTAGTAGTTCTCAAACCTGTTTAGATATCTGGGTACCTAGAACACATGAGTTCTTTGTAGAACAGCAGAATGTAAATACCTCACTTACATTCCACCATAAAATTAAAATGACAAAAATATATGTAGCTGAAATGAATATCTCTGTGCAATAAGTAATATCTAATACTAATTGAAAATACAAACATTTTAGGAATCCATAAATGAATAACATTAATCAATTAAGTAAATCTAATGTAATGTCTGAGGATGAATGACAAGTAATGGAAAAATGCTTAAACAATTAAAAACTTATTTGTTCATCTGCTGGGCCCATATAATGAAGATTTAGAAAAACATTTTTGGAAAAAGAGATTAAAATAGAGAATATTCTAGCTGTTATTAGCTTTTTACTTCTTTCTGAAAATCAAGGAATCACCATTATTTACTTTTAAAAGCCAATATTTGAACCAGTTCACAGAAAACCAATATTGGCAGTTAATTTGAGTACATCTGGTCTATGTACTCAGTGGTTCTACTTAATTAGTATATCTCACTGTGTACGTGAAAAGGATATTATCAGATTAAAAAAATCAAAATAAATTAAAGCAAATAATAGAAGAAAAAGACTTTTCTCATGTTTAAAATAACTAAGATTTGCCAAATTTTGTTTATTATCAAGCATTGTCGCTAAGTATATTACGTGTATTATTTTATGATTTGTACTGTAGTTATATAAAGTACATTAAGGGAAAATTTATATTTATATTTAAAAAATCATATATATTTCATTTCTATTTTATATATATCAAAATTGCGGCACAGTGAGATTAAATACATTGGGCAAAATCCATAAAATCTTCAGTGGTGCAACCAGGCTTTGAACCTAGAATTTGCCTTCAGGGTCCATGTTTTTAAATACATAAAACACCTTCCAGCTCTGAAGACTTTGGGTTTTAGATAGTCTTATTATCCTTTCCAGACTTTAAATGCTTTACTTTTATGGAGACTTTATTAAGGATTCCCAATTCTAGTGTTTGATAATTAAATGACCTGTGGCTTTTTGCAACATTTGTTCATTTAAACTTTATTCATTTAGTTGTGTAACAATGATGTGACAAATATCCATAGTGTGCCCCATTACAGGTCCTTGTTACTGAGAAAGGTTGTACTGGTTGACGATATCACGCTAAGGCTTATCTAAAACCATAATCCAACCCTAGTGAACACCAAAAATATAGCAACCATGTTTTTATCTCTCAGAAAGAGAATTGCAGACTGAACTACGGATTTGACACAGTTTGGCCTTGACAAATATAAGTAGAAATTATCATTTACTTTGCTTTGACAGCAAGAACCTCAGAAACAGATTCTGGTTATTCTCAATTAACTCTTTCTCCTATCTTTTTATTTTGAAAAACTTCAAATCTACTGAAATCTTTTTTTTAAAAAAGTAGTACAACTTCTATCTCTAAATGTTTACCTGTATTCAACACTAATATTTTGCCACATCTGCTTGATCTTTTTTTCTCTCTTTCTAAATATGTGCATGCATGTCTTGGTTTGTGCATGTGTACACAAAAAATATACATATTTTATGTGAGAACCATTTGAAAGTAAGTTGCAAATAGCATGGTATTTCATCCTGAACACTTTGGCATGCATGAATTGATTAAGAAAAAAGGACTTTCACCTATATATTTACAATACCCTACTATCTCAAGAAATGTAACAGTATCACTATCTCAAAAAAAACACTACTATAATAAAACTAGTAATATAGTTTATATCCAAATTTACCAATTGTCTCAAGAGTGTCCTTTATAGCAATTTTCTATTTTTTTAATTCATGATCCAAAAAAGGGCCATATATTGCATTTACTGGCATGCCTTGTATTACCATTAATCTAGAATAGTTTTCCCCGCATTGAAATTTTAACTTTTATAACATTGACATTTTGGAAGATTTGAGGCCTGTTACTTTTTAGAAAATTCAACAATTTGGATTTGTCTGCTTGATTCCTTGTTATTAGATTCAGGTTAAATATTTTGGCAAAATAACCCTAGGAAGGTGCTATTGACTTAACCAACTTTAAAGATTCTCTTATTTACATGTGTGTTTTAACATACCTCTGATCTTTCTAGTCAATCTTTATATTTCCTGGTCCTAATGCTGAATACATTTGTGTTTTCATTTCATGTTTTATATTCTTCTTAAAAGCATTCACATTTCATTTAATAGAAGAGATATTAATCAATCAACTGGCTCTGACATTTCATGTTTTATATTTTCCAAAAAAAATCAATTAAGAATAAAAGTCTACCAAGAATATCCAACTCTTCTACTCTGAGTATTTTGTAAATTATATTAACATAACTCTGCTGGGTCCATGGACTAATATAGCAGTAGTCAGGAGTACTGTCAGTTTTCTCAATAATGACGTCTACACAGTGATTTGTGATATTTAAGACATTTTCATATACATTATGTCATTTCCTCTTTAAGACTTTTCTGAGAGTCAGGCCTACGATAAAGTATTTTTTTTAATATAGTGAAACAAGGGTCTGTTCTAAAGTGACTTGTCCAAAGGCATATGGATAATATGTAGTAGCACTGAAGTTAACCATAAGTACTAGAACTGAAAATTCAGTGCTCAGTTGTGTTTTTATTCTCCACTGCACCATATTATCCTTCAATAATGGTAGTAAGAAACCTTCCCAAATGACACAAAACACCTCATTAAAAAGTCAGCTATATTAAATATCTTTTCTAAGAAATTTCAAATACAGCTACATTCTATATGTTTCTTCCAATTATCACTTAAATGTGAGCCTTTTGTTTTCTAATCATTCTCACATCATCTATGGGTTCCAACTGATTGAAGGCATTTCTTCCTCATTAGTTTTTGACTGGCTCACACTAGCACTTTTGCTAATAATCACCTGAACTTATAGCCCTCTTTGTAGAGTTCCATATCCCCCATCGCTAACATGCTAAGTATGTGTAGACATGGTTGACTTTAACATCACCATTGTGAGCAGATCTCGGTAAAATGTGAAGTATTGTTGGACTTAGGAAATTCTGAGGAAAACATATTCTGGAATTGCTACTGTGGCAATTGACTAGGAAAACAAAAAGAAAAAAATAGTAGTAGAAAGACCTAGACTGGGAATCAGAAAGCTTATGTGAATAACTGATAAATCACTTAACTTCTTTGAGCTACTGGTTCCTAGTCTTCCTAATACTTAGTTACTTAAATAAAAGAATACTATTGAATTTAAATTATCTCTAAGATTCCTGCCAGCTATAAGATTCAATGATTTTACTGACTATGTATTGGGGTAATGTAAATAACTTCAAATGAAAATGAACTCTGACCTTGGAATAATATTATTTTTTTCTCTCTTTTAAGACTGAGTTTGCTCTGTTGCCCAGGCTGGAATGCAGTGGTGCGATCTTGGCTCATGGCAACCTCCACTTCCTAGGTTCCAGCGATTCTCCTGCCTCAGCCTCCCAAGTAGCTGAGATTACAGGCGTGTGCCACCATGCCTGGCTAATTTTTGTATTTTTAGTAGAGATGGGGTTTTACCATATTGGCCAGGCTGGTCTCAAACTTCTGACCTCAAGTTATCCACCCACCTCATCCTCCCAAAGTGCTGGGAATAGAGGCATGAGCCCCATGCTGGTCAGTATATTCTATTTTAAACTTGTCAGTGATCCACAAAGGGCAACCAATAGTTTCCTAAGAAGGCATTTTTATTTTCAAAAATATATAAAAATACTTATTTGACAAATATTTTAATGATTGTTATATTTTATTAATTTGACAGTATTTTAAGTGAATAAATGCTAACATTAGTGAAAACCTTTTTTTTCAAGGTACAGTACTGTTTCATTGTTTGTTTTTCTCCAACTCTTATTTTAAGTTCAGACTTACATGTGCAGGATGTGTAGGTTTATTACATAAGTAAACACGTGCCATGGTGGTTTGCTGCACTGATCTAGCTGTTCTTCCTGACCTTCTCCCTCCTACCAGCCCCTGCCATCTGCCAGGGCACAGTATGTGTTGTTTCCCACCAGGTGTCCCTGTATTCTCATCATTTAGCCTCCACCTATATGTGAGAACATGCAATATTTGGTGAAAACCTTTTTTTATGTTAACTATTGTCTTTTCACTTTCAGTAGGTTTTAAGACTTTAATATTGTCAATTCTATTTTGGATTAATCTACCTGTATAGCATTTTAAATATGAAGCAGCAGTGGACCACTATATTAGTAACTTTCACACCAATGATCATAATAATAACAGTAATAATCAAAATCTGTAACTACTTTATGTTCAGTAGATTCAATTCCCAAAATTGCCTTTTGCTTTTAATTTCCCTCAATCACAGATAAAATTTAATTGTGTATATTCAACTTTGTATATTTAATTTTGTATAGACAGCTTCCAAAGGGCAAAAGAGAGATCTAAAAATCACTTAGCCACCAGAATGGCATATTTGCCTAACAGCATATTCACAATAGATGAAGAGATGTAGCACAACATGGTCCAAAGTATGCAATCTGGGGTTAGACAGTCCTGAGTCTGAACCTCAGCTCTGCCATTTGCTAGTGTATCAGGATTATTGAGACGTTTGGAAATAACGAAGTGGAATATTGAGTACAGTTCCTAGAACACCGTATGCATTTAATAATGGTAACTATCTATAAACTCCAGCAATGCTACAGCATTAAAATTCTACCTGCTTAGAGAGTGGTAGATCTTCTGTAGAACCAAGTTAACAAATATTCAAGATCAATACATTAGAAAGATTTCAGAAAATGGATTAGCTGTGCTCCTCTAAGATAAGGGCTCTCAACCTTTTCATTATAACCATCTCACACGATTACCTCTACAGTCTTGGTCGTCTGTCGTTGTCCTACATCTTGTGAACCACACCAGCACATATTCAGTGGCTCACACCATAAAGCAGTAGTTATCAGTGTTACCTCATCCTCCTATCCTTTGCCACTGATCCTCATCATCACCAAGTCAATTAATTTTCATTCCCTAAATATCTCTGCAATGTATTCTGTTTCTTTTCTCTAGTTTTTAAATCTTCACTGCCACCAACCTCTCCTGAGCTATTGTAATAGTCTTGTAATTGGCCCCTTACCTACACACGTAGCTCCCTCTGATACATTATTTATACTGTAGTAATCTTTAAAATAAACACACATACATACATGTGTTAACTGGCCTTCCCTACTTCAAACACATCAACATCACACATCCTTAGAATAAAACCCTTGCCACAGCCCACGAGATTATAGATGATTTGGAGCCATTATCTACCTCTTGAGTTCAATCCAAGCTCCTTTCTCCTTCACTGTCTGCGCACTGGTCACATTAGTTTTATTTTATTTCATTTCATTTTATTCATTCATTCATTCATTCATTCATTCATTCATTCATTCATTTTGAGACAGAATCTTGCTCTATTGCCCACGCTGGAGTGTAGTGATGCTATCTTGGCTCACTACAACCTCTGCCTCCCGGACTCAAGTGATTCACCTGCCCCAGCCTCCCAAATAGCTGGGATCATAGGCACCCACCACCACGCCAGGCTAATTTTTGTATTTTTAGTAGAATGGGGGCTTTGTTGGCCAAGCTGGTCTCAAACTCCTAGGATTACAGGCGTGAACCACTGCGCCCAGTCTAGTCTTCTTTAATTGCTGTAAGTGTTGCTATTGTCTCTAACCTCAGGTTGTTTGCACATAGTATTCCTTCTGCCTAGAACATTCTCCTCATCTTCCCACCCCACTCACTCTGTTAATCCTTAATTGATCAGATATCAGATCAAACATAACTTCCCAAGGGAAGCCCTCATTTCCCCCACTCAAACCATAACTTAGGCCTTACCCTTCTATGCTCTCATAGCAACTAACATTTTCCTTTAGCATATATCAATCACTCTTAGTAATTCAAATACATATAAAATATGTGTGTGTGTATATATTTTTTTTTTCTTTTTTTTTTGAGACAGAGTCTTGCTCTATCACCTAGGCTGAAGTGCAGTGGCCCAATCTCGGCTCACTGCAAACTTCACCTCCCAGGTTCAAGTGATTCTCCTGCTTCAGCCTCCAGAGTAGCTGGGATTACCAGCATGTGTCACCATGCCCAGCTAATTTTTGTATTTTTAATAGAAATGGAGTTTCACCATGCTGACCAGGCTGGTCTCAAACTTCTGACCTCAAGCGATCCACTCACCTCAGCCTCCCAAAGGGCTGGGGTTACAGGATTGAGCTACCATACCTGGCTAGAATATATTATATTGTGTTTATTATATCAATACATTTATTATACATTAAATCATTAAATCTTAATTTCATATAGACAAGTATCATGCTAAATTTTCTCAATTTTAATCCCTGGAGAATAGCACAGTGCCTACACAAAGCTAATACTCAATGAAAATTAGTTGAACAAAGTACAAAAAGAAATCAGGGAATGTTTTTCACTGTTATTTTTCCATTACAGTTTTTGTTTTGGAAATTTTTTTTCTCCGGTAAACTCAGTCAGCTCTTTTTTTCAAAGATGGATTGTGTCTGGAATATATAATCCAAGCACTATGCCCATCTATTACCCTTGATAATCGTGTTTGATTAACCAGTCACATCCCAGCTGTTGCTACAATTTGAACAGTAAACAGTTCTTCTGATCAGCACAAAATAATCACTATCAGGGAAACTGAATTTAATTCTGAGTTTTGTTAACAAATGGAAACTTATTATAGAAAAGAATATAATTTTGTTAGAATTTTTGAAATCTTAAAAATAGTTATCTAAAAATTGCAAATATTTAGATTACCTCAAAGGACTAGGACAGATGTCCATTTATCTACCTTTTGGACCTTCATCCAACTGCAGATAATTCCCAAATTGTAAGTTGACTGTCATTAAATGTTCATGCAAAAATAAGTCAATGGTTTAGAATTCAATTATTTTTCAAGAAAAAAAATTGTAAAACTACACACACATTTATATATATAAAATTATATATAAATATACATAATAAAAATTATATATATATATATATATATATATAATTTTTTGTTGGCTAAAGCAATAACTGTTTAGAAACCTCAAAATCAAAATATTCCTGCTGGCACTGCAGGGTCCCCTCCCTCTGGCTGGCCCTCCTCTCAGAACACTGGGCACTCCTGGGCACTCAAGGTCCTTCTTGCCCACATGGGAGTAGGAGGGGTATAGGAGGGAGACCTTGCATTATCCCTGATAATTGCAATGGTGCCCCTTGTGCCTGTTAGTCCTGGTGAAGTTGCCCCATGGGTGCAGCAGGGAAGTGGTGGGGACCAGCAGCTGCAAGAGGCCTGACCAGCTAATGGGACTAGGCTAGGCTTCCTCGACACAGCATGGCCCCTTCGAGCTTGCCTGAGGATGCTCCTCAGGAGACATGTGATCTTCCTTCTGTGAAGTGTCTGGAGCCTGGAGCCCAGCATTACAGCCACAGGGTCTTGGGAAGCCCTAGGGAGCCATATAGATATATAAATGTTTATATACATATAAACATTTAGGCCCACACGATAATGTTTAAATGTATAGTTAAACCATGTCACTAGCAAGCAAATATAAAAGCTCATCTATGAAAAAATGCATTTGAAGCAGTAGTTGCACTAGGAAAGACTTTTACAAGAACTGATGTTATTATGGAACTAATTGCAATGAATATTAAAATTGAACTTTCTAGTTGCCTAAGGTTCTGCTACTTCTGAGGAGTAAAATGTCTATCCTTAGCTGCCCAGGTAGTGGAACATTTGAACAGGATGCTTGTAGGTCAGGGATCTGGAGTTGCCATGAAGAAACTGGGATCACTATTTTTGGTCAGTACAAATAACTGAATTCTCCAAAGAGTTTCAAACTGCATAAACCAGATCCTATTCCACTAAGGTTCCTAGACGCACCATTCAACTTGCTTAATATATTCTTTTACCTTGGTAATTAATTGTGCAGCAACAAATGAAAGTAACTATACAGTTGTTATATTTGGCTATTTATTTTCCTATGGGGGGCAAATATATAATAAAAATTTTATGTTTAGTATTCATTCCAAAAAATAAAATAGCCTGGAGTTCTTTTAAATTTTCCTAAATTAACTAAATCAATGAGTTATGTTTACTTTCATTGTACTGACAAACCTTCAGTCAAACTCAGAAATGAAATATACAGTAAGAAGGGGGAGAAAACTGCAGAGAAAAAAAATTGATATTGATATATTTGAAAGACATTATTGGCTAATAAGATTAGGATAGAAAATGGAGGCTGAAAAAAATTGGATCTAAGCTAAAATGGTACTATGAAAAAAATTTTAAAAACAAGCTTTTATGGCAGGTCTTAAATGGTATATTCCTTCCAGAAAGAGTAATTTGAAGAGCCAATTAATTCACAGTAGGCAGTAATCTTTGAGTTAATTGTATTTAATTAAAATGACAGGGCTTCTCTTTGAATTTGAGGGCAATGAAAAATAAAACCTTTATTCGATTCTTACCTTCCAGGAAAGAGTATGGGCCACTGGATTTTTGCACAAAATATACCATAGTTACCCACATATTTTCTTTTATTACTTATTTTCTTCTAATTTTAAGTAATATATGTACAGCTTGTTTTTGATTTCCCATTTTTACAGATGAAAGTCTGTTTTTCTCTCTATGTAATTTCCAAAATTTATTCTAATGAGGCTAGTATCATCTATAGAATCCTAGAATGGATTAAATGGTAAACTTAAACTTTGCTTTTATGAGATAACATGCAATTGTTTAGGAGACACATTTGGAAGTTTCCATTTAGGCAACTTGAGATAAACTGAGTATAATACATTCACACAAAACATTAAATGAGAGACAATATAGAAATAGTAGTCAGAGCTTCTTCAAGTTAAGATTATAGATGAGAAAATAATGCAGGCTTTTATACTGAAGCGGATCTACCAAATTTTAGATATCTAAGAAATGTTCCCTAATGAGTTAACAATATTTCATTGCTTAAGGGAATGCAGAGCGGGGTATGAACAAGAAAGCCTAATGTATGATTTATAATGTGTGAGGCAGGTCCTTGTACATATAATGCTGTGTACTTTATAATAATAATGAACAACGAGCTATGCAAACACTCTCCTTGTCAGTTTCTAACCCAGACTCTGGCAGAGTTGAAAATAAATGCTCAATAAAGATGTCTGCTGAGTTGATGCTGACATATAAGTTCCATGTTATTGAGCTACACGTGAAAAAAAAAAATTGAGAGGATTTTTTTTTCACTAGTTATTAAAAGTCAAGGGTCAGATGAGCTTCTTGAATAAGGTAATTTTCATAACTTGCCCCTGATCCGAAAAAACTCTTGGCATTAGGATAAACTATACATTCCAGATAAGTGATTCTCAAATCTCTTCTGATTGTACCTGATCACATGTTGCAGAAGCCAGTAATTTACTGCTAATATTAAACAGTAATGTTAGTGGGTGATTATTATTATTATTTTTTTTAAAAGGAGAGCATGTTCAGGGTAACATATATGCCACCTTGTTGTATTCTAGTAAGAGAAGCTTTTCAGAGTTGACATCACAACAAACTACTGGAAATAAAATACAGACAATATATTATTTTATCTGAGCCACATCCAGCAGTGTGATCACACAGAGACAATTATCATGGGTTTAGATGTGGGCCAAAAAGAAAATAAAATGGCTGAGAACTGTAATCCCAGATTGTGAAAGAGAAAAAGAAAGAAGGTACTACTTACCAGTGTCAGTCTGAAAACATGCTTTAAGTCAATTAAATATGTGTCCATATTTATGCCAGGATAATTAAAATCAATTGAAGAAATCTATAGAAATAAGCTCAAATTGGATTTATTTTGCAAAAATATTAAAAACTGCACATTGTTTTAGAAAAAAGACAGGTCAAAATGAAGAAAAGATTTGTACTATCAGCTTACATGTAGGGATTTCATTGAATGTTTTGAAGGTAACATTTTGAGGAATGTAGAAACAACACTGAGAGGAAATTTACTACTAATTATTATAGACTATTTCCTACAAATATAACTCTTAGATATGATTTATTTTTCTAAGTGAATTTGAAAGTATTTAGGTATGACTATGTTAGTTAGTCTCTGCTACTCCCTAATGTAGCATACACATCATCAACTTCATATATTTACTATATTCCTCCTTCAATAATTGAATTTGTCACTTTTGTTAAAAAAAGACCATAAACAGATTATAAAGGATTAACTTTATGTGGTTTCATGAAAGGCTGCTTCATGAAGTTTAACAATAGTTTCATGCTATAAATGCTGATGCTAAATATAGTCCATTGAACAATCCTGAAATGTAAAAACAGTAATTACATAAGTTGATGTTACACATGAACAAGAACAGAGAAAATGTTTTCTCAGAAAAAAATTAGAAAACAATCTCAACATTTATATTGTTAAACTCTTGATCAGATACAACCAAGAATAAAGTTTAAGGGAATACATATGAATTTTAATTTTTTTCTTTTCCTGCAAGGTCTATAAATTATCTTTCATGTAAGCACTGACATTCATTTCATTGAATAATTTATATCTTACAGAATATCTGCTCAGTTTACAAAGATAAGATCAAAACTATCAGAGATGCTTCCCTTGATAGGATTCAACACCTCAAGTAACCTACTGACATCCATGGTGAGTTGACAAGTTAACCCTTGCCTAACTGAATTATTTTGCATTTTCAAGGTTATGTTCTTGTTTAGAACTTATACTCAGAACTTGGAGGAACTGACAACAGTGGAAAGTACCAGCCATAAAATGTTATCCATTGCAAAGCAGTAGAAATGAGTAGGAAGATTTGTGGGTGTTCCCGGGAACTCATCAGTCTCCTGTTCATTTTCAATAGGAGACTCACAAGTTCCTGCAAATGCACACAAACTTATTCTAAGCAGGCACCATTTGCAGATAAAGCAGATGTTCATATTTCCTCCATTTCAAGTGAATACAGTAATCTGTTCCCCTGGAGTATCTTCAGCAGCTTGGCTGGTGCTTGCGATTCTTTCCAAACAGTGTTGTGGGCATCCCAGACACTGGTCACCTTCTTTTATCTATTCAATAAATATTGATTGAGCATCCCCTAAGTAGGTCACTGTTCTTGCTTTAAGGATAGAGTGATGAATAATTTCTTGCCTTTACGGTAATTCTATCAAACATTAGTCTAATTCACTTTCAATCCTGCCTGAGTCAAAGCATCAGTCTCCAGTGCCAAATCAGGGGAGGTGGTATTAAGTTTATACCTCCTGGTACAATGGGAATAGTCTAGGAAAGGGAACTAAGAGATCAGAATTCTAGCCCTTCTGCAGCTAAAACATAGCATATTTCCATGTCACACCATTTAACAGTTTTTGGCCTCAGTGTTTTTTTAATTTTTAAAATTACTATTTGGGCTTTTTTACTTTTCATTATGGATTTCAATGTGTGATGATGAGATAACTGGAAACAGAATGAAAGCATTTACACATAAAATGTAATGTTACTGAATTTGTCTTTTTTTACAAAAGAACTATCTTTGTTTTGGCAATTACCGTAAAGTTTAAATGTATTATTAATAACTGGCATCTTTTCTATCAGCCAACACATAAATTATTTTTCTCATATAAAAATAAATGGTTAATTTGCTCATTTAATGTGTCTTAACACTGAAAGTTATTTTTATTGGCTTTAATTTCTCCATTAGATCTCAGACTTTTGTTCTAATATTCTAACAAGATAGGCCCAGTTCTTGACCAGGAAGGTGGCAATAATCAAGGTAAACCTTTGTCAAGGTAAACATTTTTGCAGTTTTTCTGAAACTTTCAGCTCTAGAAAATTTTGTGTATGTTGGTTTGTTCAAATGGAAAAAAATAAATATTCCACTATATTCTCTCCCCATAAAAATCATGTATATAAGCAATTACGCCTGTGCACACACATATACACATATACACAGGGTTCCTGTCCAAAAAGGTTCCCAGCTGGTAAAAAAAAATTCATGCACTCATGCTCAGTACAGAATAGCATATAGATCTATTTATGTTACTACCATGCGCCCTTGTAAGAGGCAGTACATAAATGCTTTATTGAAGAGGTTTAAATTTAAGTCCTATCTAGGAATTGGCAGAAGTTAACTAGAGGTTTTCTAAGTTTTTGTTTTGTTTGTTTTGGTGGAGCAAAAGGAGGGGTTTTGATCTCAGTAAACTTTTCTGTCTCTGGAGCTTGTGATTTCTGCCTTCACCTCGCTGTTAAAGACTGAGACCATATCTCCATATAATTGGGTTGTGCAGTAAGCATTTACTGTCTTTTCCTAAATGGGTACACACTTGTGTACCAGGGGCAGCACTGCCATGGAGCCCTGATCAAAGGGGCCTGCTGGGTATTTCATGATGGGGAAGAAGAATGCCATAATAAATATCGCCTCAACTACTCTGACCTGTGAGGTTTACATAGTTGCGTGTAGAAGAGTTTCTCCAAGTGGACCCAGAGTCAGTTATTAGTATGGCAGAAGAGTTTGGAGGACAATAGAACATTCTATCATTTCTACTAGGACTGGTGAAGGAAGTAGACCCCACTGAATAACCTCCTCACTATGTGGCTATATTAAAATTGGCAAATATCTATTTATGTAAATCATATACTATAAATATTATTTGCTGTTTAAAGTCTCCAATTAAAATTCCAAATTGACAGTCAAGAACACTTGAAATATCCTATGCAAATAAGAGTAGATCATGACTTTATTCAAGAAATAAGCATCCTCTAGGCAGAGGCACCATCCTGTTTTTCCTTTTTCCACACCTAGAAAATCTTCAGCAGCTAGCAAAATCAATTGTGATATTGACTAGTATATGAAATTTATACTGTAAACACATAAATAATCAATAAGTCAGATAACATTTATTAAAACAGTTTTCTAAAAGGCAGGGTAGGTGGCTAAAACATGATACAATCATTTCCCATAGAGCGTGTGCATTAAAGTTTTATCTAATAATAAAATGTAGATTATCTATGGCAAATGCATGCCACACATGCAGATATACAAGGATGATAAGGAGAAACATTAAATAGCAATAAATGATGCAAACCAAGAAACAGGAGGAAATGTTAAAGTATTAGTGTAGCAGTATATAAAAGTTTAGAGTTCTATAAGAAGAGACCTGTATCTGAGTCCTCAAACTATCACAGATAGAATAAGCAATGTATTTATTCTATGTGTCCATTGCATGATATTTAATCTCTCTGAGCCTTAATTTTCTCATTTCAAAATGTGAATACTAATAGTACCTATCTCATAGGATTTTATCATTCTTATTAGCATCATTGCCATTATTGAGTGTAAGGAATTGAACAGAGAGAACAAATTGAATGTTACAGTTCTGTTACTGAATTTACAAATTGATGCTAAAATCTTGAAGCTGGAAAGGAATTCCTGGAGAATAAAATCTCAAGAGTATTGGTCAAATTAACATCTAGCCAATTACAATCATAAAAAATCGACTAATAACATTTTCATTATAATAAAGTCTGGTACCTTTGGGTTCAGTATAGTTTCTATTCCTAGGGAACTGTTTCTATATTACTCAAAAAGTTATTTAAGATGATGAAAAATTATACCCATTCCTTATACTTCCTATTAAGAGAAGCCATTCCTTAATATCTTTATAGGTCTTTGATAACCTTTCTGCTACCTATTATGAATACTGAAATAAATTATTTAGAGAATACTCCTACAATTTATGAGGTCACAATAAAGAAAACGGTCAAAGTCACAAAAATACAAATATTTTTTAAGCACAGAGCAACGTCTTTTAGAATGAGAATTTAGACTACATTAATACTGTAAGACATTTAAAAGTTTTTATAAGTTTTTCTATTTGGAGACTTTTTTTAACCACTCCTATGTTATTTATGTTACTACCTCTCTAGTTAATAAGCATTTTCTATCTTTATCCCAGTGTCTGATCTTTAACAAAACCAAATAAACTGTTAGAAATACCAAACTGTTTTTCTCTTTATAGATTTTTTACCTCATCAAATCACTATGTTCATAACATGTACTAAGTGGTTGAAACAGGTGGAGATAAATCTGAATTTTAAAATTTGCACTCCATGCTAGGCTATAGCAACACACCTATCAAGGTTTTTGATTGAAATTATGAAAAACAGGCAGCCATAGCATACTGAGCTCTAAGAGGTCCAGTTCTTAAGTTCGAGATTTGCTTATCCTTATTTCTCCATAGTGATTGTGACTACGCCCATACACTTTAGAGAAAATGTGTAAAGATATGATGATAAAATATGAATTTATGTATGATTCATGTTTTCAAAGATATTTGACACTAAGTTCATAACTGCTAAAAATGTTCATTGATGCAATTGTACTTTTCTTGCTTATTCTTGATATTGAATCTAACAAAAAGAAGATTTGAGACCAGCTACAGCCACATATTTTACTAATCCATGTTTCATAAAACTGGATACAATAAAAACCATATACACAACTTAAAATCAAAAGCAACTTAAAATGTAAAGAAAAACAGTGACGATGACATAATTAAAAAGACAATTCCTCTTGACATATTCTTATTAAAAATAATTATGCCAACTCAAAAGACTTTACTACTTGGCATAAGACAGCAATGATAACTGTATCAACTTTAATTTTGTCAGATACTCAAGTTTCTATGCTGAGTTATCCTGTCCTATTGAATATTATTATACGATAATGTTCCTTAAATAATTTAATAAGTTTTAATTTGGAGAAAGAGTATAATGCTAGTGCTACAATGACAAAAATACTTAAAACTTAAATTAATTTTTTAGAAAAAATTGATTCCTGCTAAAGTATTTCATAACAATCCCACTTAATTTTCAAAGAATTTAACTATTTTCAACCCTGATTACACCTCAAGTAGTGACTGCAGATACTATAAGAAATATTTCAAAATACTTTATGCACCTTCTAACTTTCTTTTAATTAAAAAAAGTTATACATGTTTGATGCTTAAAGATTCAAATATTTTAAACATCTACAAAAGCAAATGTGAAAGCCTCTCTTCTGTTCTTCCATTCTTTTTTTCTTTTTTATATAGTTTAAGTACTGGAGTACATGTGCAGAATGTGCAGGTTTGTTGCATAGGTATATATGTACCATGGTGATTTGCTGCACCCATCAACCCATCATCTACATTAGGTATTTCTCCTAATGCTATCCCTCTCCTAGCCCCCAAACCCCAACAGGCCCCAGTGTGTGATGTTCCCCTCCCTGTGTCCATGTGTCCTCACTGATCAACTCCCAGTTATGAATGAGAACATGCAGTGTTTGGTTTTCTGTTCTTGTGTTAGTTTGCTGAGAATGACGGTTTTCAGCTTCATCCATGTCCCTGCAAAGGACATGAACTCATTCTCTTTTATGGCTGCATAGTATTCCATAGTGTATATGTGACACATTTTCTTTATCCAGCCTATCATTGATGGGCATTTGGGTCAGTTCCAAGTCTTTGCTATTGTCAATAGCACTGTAATAAACGTATGTGTCATGTGTCTTTATAGTAGAATGATTTATAATCATTTGGGTATATACCCAGTAATGGGATTGCTGGGTCAAATGGCATTTCTGTTTCTATATTCTTAAGGAATCGCCACACTGTCTTCGACAAAGGTTGAACTAATTTATACTCCCATCAACAGTGTAAAAGAGTCCCTATTTCTCCACATCCTCTCCAGCACCTTGTTTCCTTTTTAATAATCACCATTCTAATTGGCCTGAGGTGGTATCTCATTGTGGTTTTGATTTGCATTTCTCTAATGACCAGTGGTGATGAACTTCTTTTCATATGTTTGTTGGATGTATAAATGTCTTCTTTTGAGAATGGTATGTTCATATCCTTCGCCTACTTTTTGATTGGGTTGATTGTTTTCTTGTAAAATTGTTTTCGTTCTTTGTAGATTCTGGCTATTAGCCTTTTGTCAGATGGAGAGAATGCAAAAATTTTCTCCCATTCTGTAGGTTGCCTGTTCACGCTGATGATAGTTTCTTTTGCTGTGCAGAAGCTCTTTAGTTTAATTAGATCCCATTTGTCAATTTTAGCTTGCGTTGCCATTCCTTTAGGTGTTTTAGTCATAAAGCCTTTGCCTATGCCTATGTCCTGAATGGTATTGCCTAGGTTTTCTTCCAGGGTTTTTACGGTGTTAGGTTTTATGTTTAAATATTTAATCCATCTGGAGTTAATTTTTGTATAAAGCGTAAGGAAGGCGTCCAGTTTCAGCTTTCTGCACATGGCTAGCCAGTTTTCCCAATACCATTTTTTAAACAGGGAATCCTTTCCTCATTGCTTTTTTGTCAGGTTTGTCAAAGATCAGATGGTTGTAGATGTGTGTTGTTACTTACAAGGCCTCTGTTCTGGTCCATTGATATATATCTCTGTTTTGCTACCAGTGCCAAGCTGTTTTTTTGTTACTGTAGCCTTGTAGCATAGTTTGAAGTCAGATAGTATGATGCCTCCAGCTTTGTTCTTTTTGCTTAGGATTGTCTTGGCCATGTGGGCTCTTTTTTGTTTCCGTATGAAATTTCAAGTACCTTTTTCTAATTCTGTGAAGAAAATCAATGGTAGCTTGATGAGGATAGCATTGAATCTTTAAATTACTTTGGGCAGTATGGCCATTTTCACGATATTGATTCTTCCTAGTCATGACCATGGAATGTTTTTCCATTTGTTTATGTCCTCTCTTATTTCCTTGAGCAGTGGTTTGTAGTTCTCCTTGAAGAGGTCCTTCACATCCCTTGTAAGTTGTATTCCTAGGTATTTAATTCTCTTTGTAGCAATTGTGAATGGGAGTTCACTCATGACTTGGCTATCTGTTTGTCTATTATTGGTGTATAAGAATGCTTGTGATTTTTGCACATTGATTTTTTTATCCTGAGATTTTGCTGAAGTTGCTTATCAGCTTTAGGAGACTTTGGGCTGATATGATGGGGTTTTTAAAATATACAATCGACAAACAGAGACAATTTGACTTCATCTTTTCCTATTTGAATATCCTTTATTTCTTTCTCTTGACTGATTGCCCTGGCCAGAACTTCCAGTACTATATTGAATAGTAGCGGTGAGAAAAGGCATCGTTGTCTTGTGCTGGTTTTCAAAGGGAATGTTTTCAGTTTTTGCCTATTCATTATGATATTGGCTGTGGGTCTGTCATAAATAGCTCTTATTATTTTGAGATATGTTCCACGAATACCTAGTTTATTGAGAGGTTTAAGCATGAAGGGCTGTTGAATTTTGTGGAAGGCCTTTTCTGCATTTATTGAGATAATCGTGGTTTTTTTCATTGGTTCTGTTTATATGATGGATTACGTTTATTGATTTACATATGTTGAATCAGCCTTGCAGTCCAGGGGTGAAGCCGACTTGATCGTGGTGTATAAGCGTTTTGATGTGCTGCTGGATTCAGTTTGCCAGTATTTTATTGAGAATTTTCGCATCAAAATTCATCAGGAATATTGGCCTGAAATTTTTTTTGTTGTGTCTCAGCCAGGTTTTGGTATCAGGATGATGCTGGCCTTATAAAATGTGTTGGAGAGGATTCCCTCTTTTTCTATTGTTTGATATAGTTTCAGAAGGAATGGTATCATCTACCCTTTGTACCCGTATTTGGCTGTGAATCTGTCTGGCCCTCGACTTTTTTTGGTTGGTAGGCTATTAATAGTGCCTCAAATTCAGAACTTGCTATTGGTCTATTCAGGGATTTGACTTCTTCTGGGTTTAGACTTGGGAAAATGTATGTGTCCAGGAATTTGTCCGTTTCCTCTAGATTTTCTAGTTTATTTGCACAGAGCTGTTTATAGTATTCTCTGATGGTAGTTTGTATTCTGTGTGATCAGTGGTGATATCTCCTTTACCATTTTTTATTGTATCTATTTGATTCTTCTCTCTCTTCTTCTTTATTAGTCTGGCTAGCAGTCTATCTATTTTATTAATCTTTTCAAAAAACCAGCTCCTGGATTCATTGATTTTATTAGGGTTTTTTTTTGTCTGTCTCGTTCAGTTCTGCTCTGATCTTAGTTATTTCTTGTCTTCTGCTAACTTTTGAATTTGTTTGCTCTTGTTTCTCTAGTTCTTTTAATTGTGATGTTAGGGTGTTGATTTTAGATCTTTCCTGCTTTGTCTTGTGGGCATTTAGTGTATACATTTCCCTCTAGACACGGCTTTAAATGTGTCCCAGAAATTCTGGTACATTGTGTATTTGTTCGCATTGGTTTCAAAGAACTTCTTGATTTCTGCCTTCATTTCGTTATCTACCCAGTAGTCATTCAGGAGCAGGTTGTTCAGTTTCCATGTAGTTGTGCAGTTTTGAGTGAGTTTCTTAATCCTGAGTTCTAATTTTATTGCACTGTGGTCTGAGAGACTGTTTGTTATGATTTCCATTCTTTTGCATTTGCTGAGGAGTGTTTTACATCCAATTATGTGGTCAATTTTGGAATAAGTGTGATTTGGTACTGAGAAGAATGTATATTCTCTGGATTTGGGGTGGAAAGTTCTGTAGATGTCTATTAAGTTCACTTGGTCCAGATCTGAGTTCAAGTCCTGAATATTCTTGTTAAGTTTCTGTCTCATTGATCTAATATTGACAGTGGGGTGTTAAAATCTCCCACTATTATTGTGTGGGAGTCTAAGTCTCTTTGTAGGTCTCTAAGAACTTGCTTTATGAATCTGGGTGTTCCTGTATTGGGTACATATATATTTAGGATAGTTAGCTCTTCTTAGTTGCTCTTCTTCCTTTCTCTACCCAATCCAACAGCCTTCCCTTGAGCAAGCATTGTTAACAGTTTAACAATAATTTCCCAGAATATTTCTGTCTAGCATAATGATGTTTTGTTTAATTTTATTGCATGAATTAGGGCCATATTGCCCACTGAGCCTGGATAATTGCTTTTCACATTTCTCAGTGTATGATGATCATTATACCATGTCAGGATATGTGACTATTTTTAATGGCTATTTCCCATCAATGACTAGTTCCCCCTTACCCCATTACAATGCTACAATTATTATCACTCTGAGAAAGTCTATTTACTTTTAGGTACAGTCTGATATTTCTTAGTAAAAAACCACACAGTTTTTTGAATATAAATTGCTAAAATCCAATAAATTGTCCATCAGAAAGGCAATTTGCACTCATCAGCAGAGAATAACAGTAATCATTTCCTGTGTCCTTGACAGCACTGGTTATTATCATTCATTTCTTTTAATTTAAAAAAATTGATGGAAGAAAATATCTTATTGTTTTTAGTTCTTTCTGATAAGAAATATCAACAGATTTTAAATTAATTTTAAATCAATGGAACATTCATTAGTATGTTTCATATTTCTATTGATTACTTGTGCATCTTTTTCACAAACAAGTTATTGATACTTTTTGACAATTTTATTCTATATGTTTTCTGTTATATTGATTTTTAGGAGCTATTTATATATTTTATCATGGATAATAACAATGACTTACATGTTACAAAACTTTGCTTCAAGCTTTATGCTTAAAATTAACGTTATGATGTCTCTCACGTTATATAGTCATTTTTAAAGCTTACATAGTTAAATGTCAATCATTTCTCTTGTGACAGTTTCATTTCTTACTTAGCAGTAAATTTACCACCCTAATATTAAAATAGAATGCTATATTTTCTTCTTTTTTAGTTTATTTTTTACTTTTAGATATTTCATTTAACTAAAATTAACTTTTTATATTATGAGAAGAAGTATTTTTTTTGCCAATGAATAGAAATGTGTCACCTTTTACATTTTATTAAGAAGTACATAGTACTTAATATGACAGAGTTTAGTTTAAAATTTATTTAAGTTGACAAATAAAAATTGCATATATTCATCATGTATAATATGTTGTTTTGAAATATGTGTACCTTGTTGAATGGTTAAATCAAGCTAATTAACATATAAATTACTTCACATACTCTTTTGTAGTAAGAATACTTAAAATCTATTATCTTAAGTAATTGTCAAGAACAAAACACATTGTTTTAATTATAGTCATCAAGTTGTACAATAGGTTTTAAATTTATTCTTCCTGTCTAATTGAAATTTTGCATCCCTTCACCAACATCTCTCACAGAAATTACAATTTTACGCCTCTAGGTACGTGAATTTCTTCATTAATTATCTATTTTACTGACCTAGTTTCTATTGCTGCACCTGTCCTAAAGCCTTTCTTTATCATAGATGTGTAAAAAGTACTTGAAATTTCATAGATTAAATACTAGTTGAGAGCTAATTACAATAATTCAAGAGAAATTTCGATAGTCTACATAGTAAGGCAGTTTGAAAAACAAAGTGCAGGTTTGATAGGCATTATTTGCACTATAAAATTCACCAGAATAAAATGGAGAAATTAGTGACTAAAAACAAATAAACAAACCTGGCAAACAGTGCTGGGGAAGGTTATGAAGAAAGGGTTGTCACACTTGTGTGCCTGAGAACAAAACGATCACAAAAAATTGCAAAAATTGTAACCTTGCAAAAAGGCCATGGCAACCTTTCACCAAAAGTACTTCTTGAAGGACATCTTCAACCGCCTGTCCAACCTCTTACTCATATCACCTGTGTTATTAATCTTTATAGCCAAGGATAATTATCTTCAAAAAATTATATAATCCCATTTTTTCTTTAAAAACTTTTGTCTTCCTTAACCTCCCTGAAAATGCACATATTTATAAGTACATACATATTCCTATTTCTGTGCCCTACTCACAAATAATACATTTTTTGTTTTGGAGAGCCTCTCTCTGTTAGTTAGGCTGACAACAGAACTGACAGAACCTAAGCATTACTGGAATGTGACATGGGGGAGAACCAAAGGAGACATCCAGATCCCTTGCTTTAATAACGGGATGACTTTATGTTACTTAGATGCAAGACAAAAGAGGCAGAGCAGATGTGAAGGAAAAAACACTTCAATTTTTGTGCATAAAATTTTAGATGATTGTCGGTCTTCTACATGGAAACATGACAAAAGTAGCTGAGTATACTTACTTCCATTTTAGGAAAAATCTAAGATAGAGATAAATATTTGGAAAATATCGACATAAAGCACTAACAAAATCACAGCAGTTAATGACATCAAGTGTTCGGAATGCCAAAAGGAAGATAGTCCAGTAATGAATTTTAAAGGACTCTAACATTTAAAAGACAAGATAAGCAGAGCTTTCAAGAGAAGGCACTGGACAGAATAATAGAGGACATGCTGAAAAGTGTGAACTAAAAGCAAAAAGAAGCAAGCATTTGCAAATGAAAGAGCGATTCAAACCATAACACAATGCAGGAAACTTTGTTGTGTTCAGGTTTGCTACTTATAAAATTAGCACAATTTAGAATATTTTCTTATATCTAGTTCCAAAGATGAAATTTATTTGGTAATTTGTACCTACATGGTACATGTGGCTTTATTTTTAGTTCATGTTTTCCTGTCACTGTATTAAATGAAACTATTTTCCAGTATGTTACTAATTTTATAATATATATCACTAACTCAGAGTCAAAAGACAGATGTAACTATTTATGCACAAGATTTCAGCTAGAATATGAACAAGAAATATTGAGGGAATGTATTCTCTTTCTAGGTCCACAGGGCGCATAGTTTTAAGGGCAAGAACTGCCAGCACCGTGCCCCTCTCCCATCTCTCTCCATCCAGGAGATGAAACAGTTTATGTTTGAATTTCGTGGGCGCAGGAAGAAACTAAAAGTCAATCACTCCAGTGGAAGTTCAAAGGAGCTCCTTTCATTGGCCAGGGGTCTTAGAGAAGGTGGGGGTTCCTCCGAGGTTAAAAGTCCCCTTCTTCCACACCCTTTCGGACTCCATGTTTGGGTCCCCTTCCATGAATACTTGCTTTGTGGAAGCCGTCTTTCTCTCTCCTGGATTTCCCCTTTGGGGTCCCCTTCTGCACTCTCTCGTGGAAGCCTGTCCTCCCCTCCTAAACTCCATCTCTCTCTCTATTCCCTTCCACTCAATATGGAAGCTGCTTTTCTCTCCTTGATTCCATCTTTCTGGATTCTCTCACTCAGTGTGAGTTAGCTGTTTATTTCTCTCTTCTTCTCCTGTTTCTCTCTCTCTTTAAATAAAATCACTTTCTACAAACACTTTTGAGTCCGGCATTTACTGCGCACTGCACTGTGGTCCCCTCTCTCATTCTTGAGAGGGCAGGAGACCAAGAACCTGGAGAAACATCGTCTCAGGGGAGTTGAGGGTACACTGAACCCCTGAACCCCAATATTACAATATCATAATGAGAATGTTGGTATACACTAATACAATATGCTACTTATAAACCTATATTGTTATCTCTATGTAATAGTAAAAATTTCGCTCTTTGTGCTCAAATGCTATAAAAAATGAATTAAGTAAAAAAATGTGTATAAAGCCTTTAGCTAGAAGACCATTTAGTTTAGCAAAAAATACACTGGTGCTGTAGTCAGAAAGACATAGATCTGAATCCTAGTTGAATTTTTCTGAGACTCAGTTTACTCACATGTATTAATACTGTATCATATTATTTGTATCATATTGAGAATAATATATAATAACTTATGGATTTAAGCAATGCCATTATTTTGCCCTACCTCTTACTTTTTACAGATAGAAGTACATATCATCTGTAGAAACAAATTGTCTTCTCTTTTCTGTGACATACCTAAGTGTATGAAAGGATTTCACGGAGCAAAGATGGCTTTATAAATAAGAAGTGTTGGAAAACTTCAAGTCACTAATATAAATGGCCCTGACACTTGTTTGAATTAGCAGCTTACAATACAATTATTCCTTGAAGGTATTAGTGGGTGGTGAAGAGGTCCTAAAATAAATGTTTCCATGGAAAAAAAGAAGACAGAGAATGAGAAAGGAGTATTGGCTGGATTCATCTTCTATCACAAAGATTAATGTGTTTCTAAATGGTTTGGTCCACAGCTAGCACTAAAGTCTCACACATACTTGTGCACAATGAGCTATCAGTGTGCAATGAAACTCATCTCCATTAATAAATGGACATAGTTTACATTAGTACATAGAGGCTAAAGGAGGTTAGAGAGAGCAGGTATAAGTGTGGACATTTGGTGAAAGTTCCACATAGGATATGACAGAGACAATCCTAAGTTTATGCGTCACATCATGTTTGATTTTTCTTCTTTATAGGCACATAGAAATCGATACTTTCCAACCCTCTTTCTTGGAAATGAAAGTATGATGTATTTTGATGTACTGTGATTACTGAAAACAGTAGAGGTGATGTGCCCCATTTCTAGCCTGAGGCAACGAAAAGCAACTTTAAGTTCTCTGCTGTCTCCTGTCGCCTTCTCAGCTGTATGCTTTTTGTTGTTGTTGTGTGTTTGTTTGTTTTACCTGTTTAAGAACTGGTTAAATATGTGTATTCTTGATCCAGGCTTCCCATCTTGAATTCTGGCTCTAATATTTTCTGTTAGTTATGCAAACTTCTATGCCCAATTTCCTCTCCGGTAAAATGAAAATAATAACTATATCTACATCACAGGGGTTATGAGGATTAATTGAAATAGTAGGTATAAGCTTTTAGAGTAATGACAGCAAATAAACACTTAAAATGTTAGCTATTTTCATCAGTATTTCCCATTCATGAAATGTTCTATACCTTTCCTGATTCTCACTAAATACTTTTTAAATAGTTTCCCAAAATGAATGCAAATTTGGGTTAGATTTAGGTTTCTTTAAATCAAAATCGAAATTTTCTAATAGTTAGATCCAATGTTAGTATCTTTCTTATAAGTTAGTTCCTCATGATTATAAATCTTCAGAAGAAAACAAAGGATTCTGTCAATGACGGTAAAGAAATAATTCTTTCCATAGGAGGAGAGTAAAACTAATGACCTCTAATAATCCTTCAAAACCTGCATTTCTAACAGTTTATATACCATTGTACTGCCCTGAAGGTGTCTAATATTAAAATTACATTTTACTGAAATAGAATTGTCTTGTAATAATTGGGAAACTACTTTGAATAATCCTTAAATAGTTCATCAAACTTGATTGATAAGACAATAGACCAAATAACTATGTATTAAACAGAGAGTCTGTAAAACGTCCTGTAGCAGTTATACAAAATAAATGGGAATATAATGCAGTTTCTAGAAAAGGTATTCAATAACACAAGTTGCCCAGAAAACAAAACACAAAAAATGATAAATAGCATCAGACATTTTACTGACTAAGCACTGACACTCAGAATTTAAATTTGACAATCTATAAAATTTGTTCAAGAATGGTGAAATCCACAAAACATCACAGCACTATTTGCCCATGTTACAGAATTAAAGGTCTCTATAGAGGTTTTCCTTCAGCCAGACTTTATTTTCTCTATCTACAGGTATTAAATGAGCATACCGGCTGAACTGTAATAATTGACCCCTTTCTTCTTTAAATATGTGTTAGAAAATACAAAATTTGATGATAAGGATAATATTTATAGGAATGGGAGGTGTTTTCTCTCCAAATACACCTGTTATTTTTTGACTTCCTAAAACACTACAATATTGCAAAATTAATGAGAACACAGACATAAAGAAGGAAACAACAGACACTGGAGCCTACCAGAGAATGGAAGATGACAGGAGGGAGAAGAGCAGAAAAAATAACTATTGGGTACTAGGCTTAGTATCTGGTAATAAGATAATCTGTACCTCAAACCCCTATGACATGAGTTTACCTGTGTATAACAAATTTGCATATGTATCCCTGAACCCAAAGTGAAAGTTAAACAAAAATCTCTATACTTAAATTTCTTCATTGAAATCTTTTATGGTAAAGACATCAGCAATAGGTGGAGTAGGACCTTCCAGTGTTTGTCACAGAAACATCAATTTGGACAATGATTGATACACAAATATACCTTCACAAGAGCTACAAAAACCAGATCAAGAGATTATAGTCTCTGGGTATATCACAAATATTTTAACAGATGCACTGAGGAGATAAGAAGAACAGTTTTACATCACGCACATTGCCTCTTCTCCAAATCCTCAGCAGCACAGTGTGAGGAGAGATACATTCCAAATGAAGGAAAGACAGAAAGGTAAGTATGAGACTCCAGACTGAGCCTTAAGACCAATCTCAGTGCTGGACTGGATCCCATAGCTTTACAATCCAGGTTTGCCCGACTGTCTCAGTCTCCAGTCTTGACCCAATTCCAGGCCAACCCCACAAACCCAGGCACTAGTCTGACCCAACAGACTCAGTCTCCAGGCCTTCTCCAGGGTTAGGTTGGCTCCAGTGGCCCCAGGCTCCAGAATGACCACAGCACCAGGCTGGCCCCAATGGCTCCCTCCAAACTTCAGGCTCACACAAGCAACTTGCAAGTCCTTGCTAGCCCTTGCAACCCTACCATGAGGCCAACACCCATGGACCGAGCTGCCATGCCATGCCCTGAAGATACAAGCTCTAGGCCTTCCCAAGCATCAGACTGGCCACTGAAACTACAAATTTCTGATCATCCCTAGGTTCTAGATTAGCCTAGAGCCACACTGGCACACACGGCCCCAGGCTTCAGGCCTACCTAGTGTGAGGCTAGCACTCCTGGTCTAAGATATCATGCTGTATTCACTGACATGGAATCCAGGCCTGCTCAGTGCTAGGCTGGTCCCTATAGCCCCATCGTCCAAGCACCCCCCAACCACTTGTGGCTCCATGGTCTAGGAGACTTGGGTTCCAGGCCTGCTTCAGCAGGCTCACAGTCCAGGCCCATCCCAATTAACACAATTGTTATGTTGGCCCCCAAGGAAACAGACTCTATGGTCTCTCCTGTGTAATCAGGTACCAGATCAGCCCCAAAGCTCCAGGATTCAGGTCAACAACCTCTCAGACCTAGCTTCCAGGCTAGTCACCACCACAGATGTAGGCTCCAGGCTGGTTCCCAAGGCCCTAGGTTCCATGCCAGTCTTCCTGGTTCCAGGCACCAGCCCAGTACCACAGAAGTTCCCATGGACCCAGGTTCCAGGTCAGCCTTTATGGATAAAGGCTCCAGCCATCCTCAAGGACCCAGTTTCCATACACATGACTACAGACCCAATAAAAACTTCTGGCACAGTATACCCAGGCTCTAGGGTCATCTCTGCACACCCAGGTGCCAAACCCACTCACCTATTGACCTGGGTACTAGGCCAGCCTGCCTGATGACTCCAGCAGCAAGTCTATCTACGAATCATGACAGATAGTTTGCCCATGATCTCTGGACAAGCTGACTGATAAAAGGCATTCCCAGACAAAGCCAGTCTGTGAATACTGAAATCAGTCCCTACTTCTTCAAATGTGAAGATGTCAATGCATGACCACAAGGATCAAGAACAATCAGAGAAACATGACATACCAAAGAGACAAAGCATCAATAGTGGACTCTAAAAATGGAAATGTAATAACCACCTGACAAAAAATGGAAAAACAATGTTTTAAGGAGTTCAGCAAACATCAGGAAACTACCAGGAAAGAATTCATTGAAAAGAATAAGTGAGAAAAATGAGAAATTCAGCAGAAATATTCAATTTTTTTAAAAAAATCAAACATAAATTATATAGCTGAAAAAAAATGAAAATTTTAGAATTTAATAGCATTGATAGCAAAACTGATCAAGCTGAAAAAAGAATCTGTGCACTTGAGGAGAGGTTATTTGAAAATATACAGTTAGAAAAGCAAAAAAATACAAATTAATCAAAAACATTTATAGGACTTATGAGAAAGGATCGAAATAGCAAACATTCAAATTATAGGCATTAAAGAAGAGAGATACAAGTGAATAGAAAGCTTATTTAAATAAAAAGTGGCAGAACACTTTCCAAATCTGGGGAAAGATATAACTATCCAGGTACAGGAAGATCAAAGGTCTCCAATCAGATTGAATCCAAACTAGAGCAAGATATATTACAGTAAAACTATGTAAAATCCAAGACAAAAAGAAGATCTTAAAAGCAATAAGAGAGTAAAAGCATATTACGTATAAAAAAGATTCAGTATGGCTAGTAACAGATTTCTTACCATAAACCTTATAGGCCAGGAGAAAGTGGGATGATGCATTCAAAGTACTAAGGAAAAGCTCCATTAAAAAATAACATACCCAGGAAAGCTGCCAATCAGAAATGAAGGATATACCAAGACTTTCACAGACAAACAAAAGCTAGAAATTTCACTACTAGACCTGTCTAACAGGAAGTACCTAAAAATAGTTCTTTAAGCAGAAAGAAAAGAATGTTAATTAGTAACACAAAACATATTAAAGTATAAAACTCACCGGTAAAAGTAAGTACACAAATTCAAAATATTCGAATACTGTATTATGGGTGTGTGAAATCACATATCTTTAATATGAAGGACAAAAGATAAAAATATTAAAAAATAATAACAGGCACAATTATTTGTTAAGGGATACAAATAAAAAAGATGTAAATTGTTACATCAAAAACATAGAATATGTGTATGAGGGTGCAATAAAAGTGTAGAGTTGTTATAGCTGATAAAAATTAAGTTATCAGCTTAAAAGAGCATATCATTCCTGTAAGATGTTTTATATAAACCTCATAATAATGACAAGCAAAAATCTATACTAAGTAAACTGTGAATGAAAAGTAAAGAATCAAAAAATACTGCTAGAGAAAATAATCACAAACAAAGATAGCAAGAGAGGTAGAAAGAACAAATAACCTACAAAATAACAAGAAAACAATGATTAAAATGGCTGAAATAAATATTTACCTATCAGTAATTACCTTGATTATAAGTGGATGAAATTATTCAATAAAAAGTCATAGATTGACCAGGAACAGTGGCTCACACCTATAATCCAGTATTTTGGGAGGCCAGGGCAGGAGGATCACTTGACTCCAGGAGTTCAAGACCAGCCTAGGCAACATAGTGAGATACTGGCTCTAAAATTAATAATAATAATAATATAATAATAATGTTATATAAAAAGACATAGACTAGCTGAATGGATGTAAAATAAGACCTAACTATATGCTGCTTACAAGAGACTACCATCATCTTTAAAGACACACAGACTCAAAGTGAAGAAATAGGAAAAAATATTTCATGCAAATGGAGACCAAAAGAGAACAGGTGTAGCTATGCTTGTATCAACAAAATGAACTTTAAGTCAAAAACTGTAACATGAACAAAAAAAGGGCTTTATGTAGCAATCAAGAGGTCAACTTATGATGAGGATATAACAATTATAAATTTATATTCACTTAACATTGAAAAACCTAAATATATAAAGCAAATATTAATATATGTGAGGGGGGGAGATGGAATTAAATACAATAATAGTAGGAGATTTCATTACCTCACTTTAAGCAATGAACAGAACATCTAAACAAATCAATAAAGAAACATCAGACTTAATCTGCACTTTAGAGCAAATGGATCTAATAGATGTATTGAAAGCATTCTATCCAATAGCAGCAGAATACATATTCTCAAGTAAACACAGAATATTCTTCAGCATAGATCATATGTTGGGACAGAAAATAAGTCTTAAGAAATTTAAGAAGATCGAAACTATTCCAAGTATCTTTTCTGACCACAGTGGTACAAATCTAGAAATCAATAACAGAAAGAATCTTGGAAAATGCAAAAATACATAGAAATTAAACAACATTCTGAAAAAAATGAGTCAACAAAGAAATTAAAAGAGATATTAAAAATATCTTGAGACAACAAAAGTGAAAATAAAACATACCCAAAAAGGGTTCAGCAAAAACAGTTCTAAGAAGTTTATTGCAATAAACACCTACATAAAAATAAGAAATATTATCAAATAAATAATTTAATGCTACATACTAAGGAACTAAAAAAAATAAAAATAAAAAGAACCAAACTAAACCTAAAGTTTGTAGAAGGATAAAAATAATAAAGATCAGAGCAGAAATAAATAAAATATGGACTAGAAAAACAATTGAAAAAAATCAACAAAAGGAAGAGGTTTTTTTTTTTTTAGAAAGAAACAAAACTGGCAAACTTTCAGCTAATCTAAATAAGAAAAGACAGAAGATTCTAATAAAGAAAGTCAGAAATGAAAGAAGAGGCATTATAATTGTTACCATAGAAATACAAAGAATTAGAAGAGACTACTAGGTAGGAATAAGCATAAGCCAACAAATTGGACAGCTTAGAAGAAATGAATAAATTTCTAGACATAAATTTCTAGGTACCAAAGCTGACTCATGAAGAAATAGAAAATATGAACAGACCAATACTGAGAAAAGAGATTGAATCAGTAATACAAAGTCTTCCATCATAGGACAGCCCAAGACATGATGGCTTCACTGATTAATTCTACCAAATATTCATTCATTCATTCATTCATTCATTCATTCATTTATAGAGACAGGTTCTCCCTCTGTGTCATCTAGGTTGGAGTATGGTAGTGCAATAAAAGCTCACTGTAGCCTCAAACTCCTGGGCTCAAGGAATCCTCCTACCTCAGCCTCTGGATTAGTTAGTACAACAGGTGCCTCCTGCTACCATGCCTGGCTAATTCATTTGTTTTTGTAGAGACTGGGTATTGCTATATTGCCCAGACTGGTTTCAAACTGTTAGGCTCAAGCAATCCTCCTGCCTTAGACTTATCAAAGCATTGTTATTACAGATATAAGCCAGCACAATTGGCACTACCTAACACTTAATGAAGAAATGATAGCAATCATTCTCCAAATTAATACTTTAAAACTCATCCAATGAGGCCTGCATTTGTCTGCTACCAAAGCCAGAAAGGGCCAGTATAAAAAAAAAAATCTTATAGATTCTGATGAACATAGATGTAAAATTCCTCCACAAAATACCAGCAAATCAAATTCAATACCACATTAAAAGGAACACTGCCCACGACCAAGTGGGATTTATCCTAGTGATACAAGGAAATCTATAAATGTGATATTCTACATTTATATGCAAATCTATAAATGTGATATTATACATTAACAAAATGTAAGATAAAAACAATACAATCATCTCAATAGATACAGAAAAAGATTTTGATAAAATTCAAATCCTTTTATGATTGAAAAAAAAACCTTTCAATGAATTAAGTATTGAAGGAATGTATTTCAACACAATAAAAGCCACATGTAGCAACCCTACAGCTAACAAAATACTTAATAGTGAAAAGTTGAAAGCTTTTCCACTAAGACCAGAATTAAGATAAAGATTCCAATTCTTGTTACTTGTATTCAACAGAGGCAGCCTAGCTAGAGCAATTAGCAAAAGAAAGACATAAAAGGCATTTAAATTGGAAAGGAAGAAGTTGTTTTTGTTTTATATATAACATAATCTTATATATTTAAAAAAACTAAAGATTTCACCAAAATCTGTTGGAATTAATAAACAAACTGCAGAATACAAAGGCAACATACGAAAATCTATAATTTTTTTTACACTAACAATGAACTTTCCAAAAAAGAAACCAAGAGAAGAATCCTGTTTAAAATAGATACAAAAATATTCTTAAAAATAAATTTAACCAAACAAGTGAAAGGACTATACACTGAAAACTATAAAATATTAATGAAAGAAACTAATTATCCAAATAAATAGGGAGATATTATGTGTTTATGAATTAATTAATATTGTTAAAATGTCCATACTCCCCAAAGGAATGTAGATTGAATGCAAATCCTATTCAATGACATTTTTCACAGAAACAGAGAAAACAATACTAAAATTTGTATAAAACCACAAGACCTGGAATAGCCAAAGCATCTTAACCAGAACGAATGAAGCTTAAGAAACAGATATAAGAAACAGACAGACTGACAAATGAAATACAATAGAGAGCCCAAAAATAAACCCACACATTTATAGTCAATTGACTTTCAGCATAGATGCTCAGAACACACATTGGGCAAAGAACAGTCTCTTCACTAAATGGTTTAGGGAAAACTCAGTGTTCACAAGCAGAAAAATGAAATGGGAGCTATATCTCACATGATATATAAAAATCAATTAAAAATAAATTAAAGACTTTAACTTAAGATCTTAAATATAAAACTACTAGAAGAAAATAGCAGAGACGTTCCATGCCATGGTCTAGGAAACAATTTTTTCGGATACAACAAAAATGCCTACCCTTTTAGTATGAACCACAGACAACAAAGGCAAAAATAAACTGAATTACATTGAACTAAAAAACTTCTAAACACCAAAGGAAACAATCAACAGAATGAGTAGAAAACCTATAGAATGGGATAAATCATTTGCAAACTGTTATATCCAAATGTCAAACAACTTAATAGCAAGAAAAAATAATGTGACTAAAAATAGTCAGAAGACCTGTACAAATACTTATCAAAAGAAGATATAGAAATGGACAAAGTTTTTAAAACATTCAACATTACTAATCATCTGGGAAATGCTAATTAAAATAGCAATGAGATTTTATCTCTACATGTAAGAGACAAATTACTCCTGTGAGAATAGATACTATAAAAAAGATGAAAGTTAACTATTGTTGGTGAGAATGTGAACAAAAGGAAACTCTTTAACACTGTTGGTGGCAATTAGTATGGCTACTATAGAAACACCATGGAAGTTTTTCAAAAAGTTAAAAAGAGAACTACTGTATGATCCAGCAATCCTACTTTTTGGCATATATCCAAAGCATACGAAATCAGTATGTGGAAGAGATATCTGCACTTCCATGTTCAATGCAACACTATTCACAAAAGTGAAGATATGGAATCAACCCAAGTGTCCATTAACAGACGAATGGGTAAAGACAATGTGTTATATATACACAATAATATAATTTTAAGCCTTAATAAAGGAAATTCTTTTACCTGTAACAGCACGAATGAATCTGAAATATGTTAAGTGAAATGAGCTAAGCACTGAAAAACAAATAGCACATGATCTCAAATATGGAATCTAAAAATGTTGAACTCATAGAAGCAGAGGGTAAAATGGTGGCCAAGGGGCTCAAGGTGGCAGGCTAGGGAGATGTTGGTCAAAGGATATGAAAGTTCATTTAGATAGGAGGAATAATTTCAAGAGATTTAATGTACAACATCATGAGTATAGTTAATAACAATATATTATATTTATGAAAATTGCTATGAAATTAGATTTTAAGTGTGATCACTACAAAATATAAGTATGTGAATTAACACGTGATAATTAGCTCAATTTATCCTTTCCATATGTATACATATTTCAAAAAATCATATTGTACAAAATACATATATTTATTTATATATTAAAAATAATTAACTTAAAAGAAAAAATAGAAATATTTTATTAAAGTAGATATAGTAGATAACCTGGCAATGATTATTAAGTGAAATAGTCTCATTCACATAATAAAGTTGTAGCAAATGTGTATTGCCTTCTAGATGGTCAGATAATGCCAAATTCAGATAGGGTGTCTACTCAGTACAATCCATCTACAAAAGTTACCAGGATTATAAAACATCTACCAGATAATTCAGCAAGAAAATTTAAAATGAAATCCTGCTCCAACGTGATTATTGTAATTCTATTAATTTTGCTCACCTAACAAAGTGACTATCTCAAATATGAAGGGATGCAAAAGATGTATAGAAAACATTCTATCATATTTGTTTACTTTTACCTAACCCACTTTGGAAACTAATACAGAGCACAACAAAACCCACCTAAAGCAAATTTTATAAGTGCTGACTCACAGTTTTTATACTAAGAATGTCTGATTAATAATTATTTTATCACAGTCAACATTATCAAACATCTTTTTGCATGACTTCAATTTCTGGTGGAATGGCTGATTTTATGGAGCTCTTGATTTTCTATGATCTGTAGATCACGGTAATCAGACCTGTAAGGTTAATCTGCATGATTTAATTTCCATGTGAATTAAAGACAAAAGCCATAGAAATAGAGGAAATGTCAATGTCAACATTAACTGAAATGGTCAAGGAAGACTTTGTTAAAGAGATGGAATTTGATTTGTGCCTATGAGAATGAGTGTGGCTGAGCACAATAACAGTAGTAAAAGTTATTTACAAAGTGGAAAGTAGCATATAAGAGAAAGTAGAGTAGACTAGAAAAGGGTCTTTCAGTCTTTAAAAAAATTTTTTTTTGGCAGGTGGTAAGGAAACTGTTCCACAGGAGTGCTATATTGCTAATGAGAAGTAGAGGGAGGTAAGTGATCATGTATTACTTTTATGAATGGGCTGGCAGGCAGTGCGGAGCAAGTAGACAATTTCTGAATTTTGTTGTGAGATGATGAAAATCATATTTAATAAGATCACTCTGAAAGAAATACACAGGATGTATGATAGCAGGTAAACGGAGGAGAGGCCATTTAAGAAGCTACGTCAATTACAATATTAAATGCATTTTGAAATGAGAAGTAGCCAGACTTAATAACAAACTATATATGAATGTACAGAAAATGAAGCAAAGATGCATGAGGATTTTCTTATCAGGGTGACCAAAAAATGAGGAATTAGTTGATAGAGGTTAATGGAAAAGGAACTAATTCTTTTTTTTTTTTTTAATATTTTAAGTTCTGGGGTACATGTGCAGATTGTGCAGGATTGTTACATAGCTATACACGTGCCATGGTGGTTTGCAGTATCCATCCCCTGTCACCTACATAGGTATTTCTCCAAATGTTATCCCTCTCCAACCCATTCATCCCCTACTCACCCCCTACTATCCCTCACCTAACCCTCGCAACAGGCCCTAGTGTGTGATGTTTTCTTCTCTGTGTCCATGTGTTCTCATTGTTCAACATCCACTTATGAGTGACAACATGCATTCTTGAAGAAACTACATTTGAGATGACTGTAGAACTTCTAAATTAAAAGTGGGCTTATATCTCTAAAAACGAAGTTCAGTGATTTAGGGGGCATCTACATGTAAGGGGTAAATGAACACCTAAAAGTACACAGATGTATTGGAATGGGAAAAGCTATAAGAAAAGATGTCTGAGGGATATAGGTTTCCTCACCATTACTTAGTACCAAAATATATTTAGGTGTAAATCTGGCCTAAATGCTGCTTTTCAATTTATTAATCTTTTCAATATTAACACTGTATAGAAACTATTATATCTTTAATCATGAGAAGCTACACACACACACACACACACACACACACATGCACACACACACACTTCTCAAGCAGGTTGTACTGCTGAGATAGTACAATCAAAGGCATGGTATGTTTCATGCTGAATGATATATAACTAAGTGTGCTAAGGGAAGGTCTATAGCTAATATGTAGCAGATATCTGGTGACCTCGTTCACATTCTCCAGAAAATCAATTTTATTTTATTGTAGTGGAAATAAGTTATTGTGAAATGAAAATCAAATTTTGTAAGACTGATTATTTCCTCAATAAGAACTATTGCCCTCTCAAATAAAAAGTGATGTTGGAGAAAACAAACAATACCATTTTGGCTGACTATCCTCTTTCAGTTCCATAATAAAAATTCAGGAAGTAACTTATGTTCAAAGGAGTGAAAAATAATTCACAGAAAGAAAACATTACTTTAAAAAGTTAGACAACAAAAAATTCCAATGATTGCAAATTTATACAATGATGTATGTGTATTTGAAACATGGGGAAAAACAAAAGGAAAAATAATCATTAAAAATGGCCAGTTTATATTCAGAATCTATTTTATAAGGATGCACAAGAAAAGTGTTTCAAATAAAGTGTTTTTGTTCTGCAACAACTAACCTGTCAATTATTATTATTATTATTATTATTATTTGAGATGGAGTCTCACTCTTGTTGTCCAGGCTGGAGTGCAATGGCGCGATCTCAGCTCACCGCAACCTCCGCCTCCTGGGTTCAAGGGAGTCTCCTGTCTCAGCCTCCTGAGTAGCTGGGATTACAGGCAGCCACCACAACGCCTAGCTAAATTTTTGTATTTTTAATAGAGGCAGGGTTTCTCTATGTTGGCCAGGCTGGTCTCGAACTTCTGACCTTAGGCGATCCACCCGCCTCAGCCTCCCAAAGTGCTGGGATTATAGTTGTGAGCCACTGCACCCAGCCAGTTATTTTTATTTTAGAGAGAATAATTTCATTTTTCAAGTTTCCTCTTTAGCCTTTGCTAAAAAGAAATTCAAAATTAAAGTTCTTAATAACAGACATTTTATAAGACTGATTATTTCTTATATATCATGATGTATATGATTTTGATACTCTGTCTTGTCTTTCGATTTTGTATGTTTTATTCTTTAATGTCTTACGGCATATAGATATTTTAGATTGCAATCAAATTTAGGTTGCTTTCCTTTGGAAAAGCAATTGGACAGAATAAGAAGCAAACAAACAAATAACTTGTATCTGGGTCTGTTTAGATTATAAGCATCTTCCAAAATAATTCTGCTTCTCAAATCATGTCTTTATGAATTTTATCATTTCAAAGACAATGTACCTGATTATACAACTCTCTTCTGTCTGATAGATGTGTTGTATGTAGTAATCTTTTCACAGCCAGACATGCAAATATGTCACTTATTTTAATGAAGAAAAATGTTGCTTGCATATATCATTTATATAACAGCACAACAGAGCTTATCTAGTATTTATACAGTAATGCTTTTATCAGCTTAAGTCAAATCAACATAGTTGTCACCAAAGTTACTATTCTATCATTGCAATGATGAAAAGAATATAAAGTAATTGTATAATGCAGTTATAATCAGTTTTCCTTGATTTCGGCTTAGCACATTGGTAATAGGTTTTTAAAAAATATACAATACAGTGATTACTCAGTGTTAAGTGTGTGATTGCCTATTGCCTACATTTGCAAAGAACAAATGGAGTATTTAAACTATCATGCTCCACTGACTCTTGATTTTGGAACAAAATTCAGGATAACTATAAATGTATGTCAATTTCTTGGCCTTCAATATCAAGGCTCACAAACATACTGCATCTGCTGAATTCAGTCTCATACAGTTAATTTACATTCATTTCCTGTCAACTTTTTTCTCCTGGTGTGAGCAACTGCATCACCTGAAGAGAACACCATCAGTGGCAAGGAACTGGAAGTTGCTAAAGAGAGTTACAACTCCAATTGAATGTAAAATTCCAATTCAGGAAACTAAGACATACACTATTAAAGAGTGAAAAACATGCGTAGTTATTTTGTTTCAAAATTCAGACAGCATGCTGTGTGCCAAATTATTCACTGAAAGCAGTAATCAACAGAAAGGCAATGAAATAATACAGAAACAATTGGAAGAAAGAATAACATGAACTGGAATAAACCAGCCAGTATATGGCACAAACATTCTTAAGCAAAGCTAACAATTAACTTTAACAAGACCATGACATAAAATGAACTTCCTTCTATAATGCTAATTAAATTTTTAAAAATTTTATTTTCCCTCCTATGCTACAATAATAATTTAAACCCTTTTTGGAGTAGTTTCAACCAATGAATATATAGTGCCCTGAGTAATAACATATAGATATATTTATCTCTTATATGATGATCTCTTGGGGCATAAAATGGATTTTGATTTTCTTTATGTTAAGCTACACTTAGCACAGTATCAATGACCGTCACATATAAATGCTCACCAAATTATTTTTTTCAATTTAACAATAAATATGACTATATGTTAACAAATACATTACTAAATCATGTGAAATGCATTCCTTTAGATCCACTGAAGCAAATGAGCAACAAGAAACATTGTATCCTAGGAAAGGATTATACTCTGATATGGTATGGTTCTGTGTCCCCACCCAAATCTCATGTCAAATTGTAATTCCCAAGTTGGAAGAGGGGCCTGGTGGTAGTTGATTAAATCATGGGGGCAAACTTCCCTCTTGCTGTTCTGGTGACAGAGTTCTTATGAGATCTTGTTGTTTGAAAGTGTATAGCAACTTCCCTTTGTCTCTCTTTCTTTTGCTGGCCATGTGAAGATGTGCTTGCTTCTCCTTTACCTTTCACCATGACAGTAAGTTTCTTGAGGCTTCCCTACAAGCAGAACCCTGTACAGCCTGAAGGACCACGAACTAATTAAATTGTTTTTTCTTTATAAATTACTCAGTCTCAGGTAGTTCTTTATAGCAGTATGAGAATGAACTAGTACACACCCCTAAACATACTAGTCATATATATGGGAAAATAATGTAGAAAGAAAATGACAGAAATAGAGAAAAACAAAAATTGCTGTTTGAAAAATGGATATGATCAAAGATAGGAATATAGTTCAGATTATATGAATGTAGTTTTCTCTTTAAAGCCAAAAGAATTTATGTCTCTAACATCCAATCACGTAAAAGAAATTAAGTCTGTTTTATTTTTCCTGCTTCCAACCACTTAGCCAGAGGAAGTGAAAATTTTAGTGAAAAAAGAGATTGAACACTCAAAGAGAAAGAAAACATGATCTGTGTAGATTATGTCAATAAAAGAGGCAGAAATATTCAAGGGTAGAATATAAAAAGGTAAAGCATAGAAGAGGCAACAAAATGCTTACATATTTCACATTATATTAGATCACTTACACAATTTTAAGAATTCTCCATATTCTTCTTATATCTGTATATATCTAACATTCAATTTCATTTTAGAAAATTTTTTCCATAAATAAAATTCAGATTGGTAAGCATATTGTCTTTTCTTTAAAGAAGCACAGTTGACATTCATTGATATATTTTTTACGCATTTTCACTATAGGTACATATAAAATATTTTTTCTATAATCTGAGCTATATTCATAGCTTTGATCAATATCCATTTTTTCATACTAACATCTATAAAGAAGCCGATTATGGACATAATGCAAGTCTGAAAATAACAGAATTGTAAATGAAATTCTCCTTGATCCATTATTTATCATTTATTACATCAAACAGCAATAATATGAAAGTGCCTCAGCCTTATTCAATTTAATATAGAGTAAGTACATAATAAGTGATTTTAGATGGTGTTTCAAACTCCTAGAGAATATTCAACTCCAAAGGATGTTGTTTTTCTAAAATATTAAAAACTTAGAGCCATTCCTAATATTGAAAGGTACAGTATGAACACACTTGCACTCTAAACAAACATAATTAATACCATACAGGAAGAGACGTATGTTTTCTTCCTCTAGTTCAACAGTTTTTTCCTGAGAGTAATCTAGTGATTCTCTCATGTTAATTACTTTAAAAGTCATATTACATACACCGGACATAAATAATTTCATCTTACTCAGCAGCCAAACATTAGTTGCATATTCTTTTCTGAACATTTTCTATATTGAAGATATACTAATAAATGTGTATGCATATACTTGCTAAATGTACATCGCTATATAAAAAAAAGTTATTTAGTATTCCTTTTCTAGACTTTCTCTAAGAAGACAACCTGCCATTGGCCTGGCAACATGGCTTAATCTAACCTGAGCAACAAATAAAATTACATCACTTCATGTATGCTCTTTTAACCCCAGATCATTATAATTGCAATAATTTTTCAATAAAACTATAAGCGTGTAAAGCAAAGAATGAAAACCTGGAAATAACAATGAAAGACTGCCTTGCCAAATGACTGGCCATCAACCAGCAGTCAGTTCTATGAAAAACCTGTGTTGCCCATACTTTTCTTTTTCGCCTTTGGCGGGTTTGTTCCCAGTTAAAGATTGCATTTTTTTTTTAGCCTAAATAACCTTGCCTCCATTCATCTAGTCATTTTACATATTCTCTCTCTCCATGCCTGTTAAGCTGTTCTGTCTTCTTTTTCATATTCTGGTAGGCAATTCTGATCTATTATTATGGAGAATCAGCCATTATAGAATTGTAAATTCCCTTTTGCTGCTCACGCTGGAAGACATGTGAGAGTTGCCCATAGGAGAAATAGGTAAAGTGAAAATCAGCATTCACTAACTGGACAAGTAACCCTGATGGAATTTTATTCAAGGGTCATCCTTTAACCATTATTTATTTTCTTTTCACATGTAGTCTTCATTTACGTCATGTGTCCTAATTAGTAATCACTGATGCTTCTCCTTATTACCTGTCTTGGCTAGTCTACAAAATCACAGCCTATATAAATTGTTCCTTAAATATATTTCATGCTTAGACCATGTAGCATATTTTAAATCAGATCATCTCAACTATACCGTGATAATCATAAAAGGTATGTCCTACTTCCTGCCTTTTGAATTCAAGACTTCACCTCCTGGTGTAGAATCTAGTGAATGTTGTGCAGAAGTGATGTGTGCTACTTTTAATTGTTGATGCTAGATCTTCCAGATCTCTCAATTTCTTCTGATAGAATGACCAACCACGTTCTGTATGGTGGTGTTGTTGACAGTCAGTAAACTAATCAACCTCATATTTTGGGGTATTTCCTCTGTACAGTTTACACTTAGTTTCAACTGATCTAGACTAAGTATATTTTTCCTTCAGGTACTCCAAGCTAAATTAACTGTTCAATAAAATCTTTACTTTGGGGTAGACAATCTCAAACATATTTTCCTAACAGGATGAAAATCTCTCCATTATCATAATTCAATTATTATGTGTGCAATAATTATTAATGATTTCATTGTCCAGATGTCTATTTGTATAAATGCCTATTCAGTGAAATAGAATTTTATGTTCTAGTAAATCATGGTTTAGTTAGTCTATAAAGAGAAACTAAGGCAAAAGTAAGGTTTCCAGTAGGTTTATTGAAATATTAACTTTCACAATCACTCCAATTTGAATTAGTTCTCTAAATTTCATACATTTCATTATACTGGGCAGTAGCATACTAGTTTGAAATATTCCATGTATATTATAACATTCAAAACTGAAGATTTATGATTTTGAGTGGCGACGGAATACATAAAACAAATAGATAAATGATAGATACATAGATAAGTGATAGATACATGGATAGACATGACAATACATAAATTTATTCCCAGTTATTGATTGAACAATGCACAGTGCACATATATACTGGGAATAAGATATTTGATCCTAGACATATAATAGCATGATGAACATGGCTTTCAACATCTAATATTTTCATTTATATGTGAACATATAAATGAAATGAAAATATCAAAATTGAAAACATTTAACAAAATACTATGGTTAGTCAACTAGCAAGTAAATAATCATTACACATCTTTAGCTTGTATATGAGTTTTCTATTTCTGTTAAGCTCTAAAAGGCCAATATTTTATAAAGACATTCTGGACTACTGGGTACTTTTGTAGCAAATTTTTGAGTAAATATGAAAGAGGACATGTAACACATTTATATTCAATTTAAACAGTAGACTTACACTTATGAACGTGAGTCTCCTCTACCCAAAAGACTGAGAACATATTTCACATTGTTTCATTTCTTGACATTTTAAGTTTAAAACCCTTAATTACTATACTTAGGTTTAAGTTTTTGACATGTGCCAGGTGCATATTTTCTCCCATTATATTTTTTCCTGTAAACAAGTTAGGACAAACAAATCCAACAACAATATCCTAAAATTCCTGGTTGGTATCAAAACTCCCTTACATGGCAGGTCATTAGGTAGGAAATTAATTTATAATGCAAGTTAAGCTGAACCTCTTACAGCGTTTGTCAACTTCCTCTTGACTCAATACTTACTCTTTTCTCCGCTGCACATGCATATACATACACACACACACACACACACACACACAGCCATACACACAGACACTACAACACTACAAAATGCAAGAATGCTTTTTGTTGAAATTTTTGTTTTGTTTTGTTTTGTTTTGTTTTTTTGAGACAGAGTTTCTCTCTATCTCCCACGCTGGAGTGCAATGGTGTGATCTGGGCTCACTGCAACCTCTGCCTCATGGGTTCAAGTGATTCTCCTGCCTCAGCTTCCTGAGTAGCTGGGATTACAGGCACACACCACCACACCCAGGTAATTTTTGTATTTTTGTAGAGACGGGGTTTCACCATGTTAGGCTCATCTCGAACTCCTGATCTTGTGATCCACCCACCTCAGCCTCCCAAAGTGCTAGGATTACAGGCATGAGCCACCTTGCCTGGCCCTGCTGAAATTTAAAGTAAGAACACAATGCTTCATAGAGCAACAGGGTTGTTAGGGATGGCTTATTAGATGGTATATTAAAGGAAAAAGGCAACAAGACATTCTTTTACAAATTATGAAAACTGTATAGAGGAAATACTCAAAAATATAATATTAATTAGTTCACTGTACACTAAAATCTTCAGTTGCCACCTTCCTTCTAACCACCTTGAAAAAACTAAGGAAAGCAAGTGGTCATTACCCCATTTATCTGAGGGGATCATGGTTTTAAGTAGCAATGAAGCAGAAAGGTCATCTCAGAGTGAGCACTTGAAATTCTCTGCAGCAAAAATAATGCTTCTGAGTGTGATGCACATGTGTGCATGCTCAGTTTGGAGTGGGAGTCCTTAAATCATGAATCTAAGAAAAGAGCTATAATGCAGTATTTGGAAAGCAATACGGATTTGCAGGGTTCATTCACCAAACTATCTCCCGTGTGTGTGTGAGAGTGTGTGTGTGTGTGTGTGTGTGTGTGTGTGAGAGAGAGAGAGAGAGAGAGAGAGTGTGTGTGTGTGTGTACCTGTGTGTGTGTGACAAAGAGGCCAGAGCATAATGGCCTCTTTTTCCTTTTTTCCGATATATTTATCATTAATAGTTTATACTTAAAGATCCTGATGAGAAAACCAAGACAAAATCTCTGAGCTATTGATAAGATATGAAACATATCTTAAGTAGTTGTCTCAAGAAAACAGTTTTCCTTTTCTCTCTCTTTATCAAATCCTCTTCCCTGCTTCCTCTTGCCCGACCAAATATCTTTAGTTTGTTAGAATACCTGTCTCCTCTGTTGTACGAAGAGCTACATTCTTATAGCATAAACCAAATAATTTTCTTTTATTTTCATATATGCAAATATGAACCCAGCAGAGAATCTTTGGGTGTGCAAGCAAACTATGTCATCAACATAATAATTTACATATTCCATGCCAATGTTCCTAAAATCATACTCTATGAAATTAGTACTGTTGCACGATGTGTCAACTACATTTTATAATACTTTAGATTATACAGTATTTACAGGCATCTTTGTTCAAGGATTCAAACCCTTAAAATGTGAATGGGTACTTAAAATCTTCAATGGATAGATAGTATAAAGAACTTTAATACACCTTTAAGCAAAATAGAGAAAGTATATTGCATATGCATGTATGGATCTAATTAGTTGTAGGTTTGTCAGGTCCTTACATCCTATATTTCTTCCAAAATTAAACTCTCCCTTTTTGTGTGATAATCTGATGATACCTGTTGTTTTAGAATGCTTATTACATATTCACTACTTAAGAAACAAGATGTGCATAATTTTGCTATTTACCTCCAGTAGTGTTCCTGGACTCAGCATTGAAAGTTTTCCCAAGTTACAGTGTTACAGTGAGTACAATTCCATTTTAGATTCTGCCAAATAAGAGCAAATGTATCAGAAAACATGATTTTTAAAAATTAAAATGGTATATATTCATGATAGTCACTATCATTTAATTGTACTTTTGAATACGGACACATCAGCCTCATTGTTTCCATGTTTTCTAATAGAACAAATTTAGAAGTAACAATTGATGCCACTCTCATTTTCCTAGAGAAAACAGACTTTCCTCTGATAAAGCATATAACAAGAAAATAACTCATCAAAACAGGAATGCATAAAAAGGCAGAAACCCATTAGCAGTAATATAATGTGTGTAATCCTTGAAACCTGATTTTTATGGTATATGGTATAAATACATTTGTGTATATAAACAAATAGTATAAATGTACAGGATAAAATAAAACATATAACCAAAAGGAGGGAGCATAAATACTTCAGACAGCACAGACCAGATACAAATATATATTTTTGGCCAAAATGTTTTATTTACTATGAATTTAAGGTAACAGTATAGACTTTATGTGTGGGATTTATAGTCTGGAGTCAGAGCTACATTAATTGAGTTAGCTATCAATATCAAGCAGTTATCAAACCTAAATCAAGAAGAATTTAATTTTAGGCTATTTAGACCATTTTCTTAGGCAAATGAAACAAAAATAAAAAACTCATTCAAGGAAATCTACAGATCAATATTAGCTTGAGACAAATATATAACTATAGCTGACTCTTGAACAACTGGGTTTGAACTGTGCAGGTTAACTTATACATGGATTTTTTTTAACCAAATGCAGATTGAAAATTCAATATTCGCAGGATATGAAACTGCATATACAGAGGGGCAATTTTTCATATATGTGGGTATTGTAGGGCCTAGTGAAGCACTTGAGTATGTGTAGATTTTGGTATCCTCCGGGGTCCTGGAACAATCCCCCATGTATAACAAGGGATGACTGTATACAGTTACAGGTATAGATCTAACTTTACAATCACTAACCCTAACAGTACTGGATGTTTTAATGATAGTCACGAACTTTGAGGATATAGAAAGCTCAGGAACACTACCCAATGCTTAGCGAGGATTAATCAAGTTTATTTTTTCTTTCTTCTATTATGAAATCATCTGTTCACAGTCACTTTTTCAAGAAATGCATGGGTTCTCAAACTTGAGTGTTCATCTGAAACACTCAAAGGGCTTGTTAAAATACAGATTATTGGGTCACCCCAGAATTTCTGAATCATAGGTCTTGAGTGTGCCTTGAGAATCTGCGTTAGTAACACTTTCTAAGGAGATGAGAAAGCTGCTGGACCAGTGACCACACCTTGAGAATAATTAACTTAGTGACTTAAAAGCCCTCAGTATCACCACACTTACATATGTGTGTTTTCAAGTACCTTCTGTTGGGCCTCATTTAACTTAAAGATTATTTCAATAGTATTGAAATAGACTTGTGTATTAAAAGTAAATATGTGGGTAAAAGTAATTCTTACTGTAAGAGTACATAAAGGTTCATTTAGGAGATTTTATCAGTCAATCACATATTTCAATCATTCACTAAATAAATTTTAACTGAAGGCCTATGGTATACTGGAGACCAGATTTACCAAGATAAATAAAGTATGTATTATCCCTGCCCTGAGAGTTCAGAATCCAACAGGGGAGACAGAATAAAGAAGTATATGCATGATAATTACATTAATACATAATAGATAAAATTTTCAAGTTTCTGCTAATGTCTCAAGGTATCCTATCAAATCCCTGATAAACCCTCATGAATTTCTGGAGTTTGTAAACTAAACATAGAATTTTAAGCCTTCCCAGCCAACAGAATGGACTCTCCTCTTTGCCAAGGACATTCCAAAGCCAGTTCAGCCCATGATGGGAATGGGTGGTCACAATGCCTCATTATACCCTCCTCCCTTTGGAATTCAGGCACCACTGACCAGAATTAACATTAAAACAGAGAACTTAAGACTGACAAACTCGACTCTTTGTTGCCATAAGATACCAACATGACAGATAGCAGGACCTGAGAGAAATCAAAGTATTTCACCCCTAAATTTATTTCTTTGACATATTTTGAAATGACCCTTCAAAGCTGACTTTCGTGAGGAAAATCTACATTCTGTAGCAAATCCTCTTCCCTTTCTAGGTCTTTTTACCAATCCAGGAGATAATTAACTAAGAGCCTGGCACCTTTTAAAGTCTGATGAGAAATATTTTCAGTCTATTCTCTCTGAAGTCCGCTACCTGGAGGCTTCCTCTGCAGAATGAAAACTTTCCTCTCCAAAAGGTCTTATCTAAATCCAAGCACTCCCTCCTTTTATTGACTCTAGTCTTTAGATAAACTCTTTCAACCAATTGCCAATAGAAAATCTTTGAATCACTTACCACTTGGAAGCTACACCCCCATCCCTACACACTTGTTTCCAGCTGTACTACCTTCTAGGGATGAACCAATGTATCTTACATGTATTAATTTATGTTTATGTCTCCCTATAACATATAAAACCAAGCCGTAGCACAACCACTTTGGGAACATGTCCTCGGGACCTCCTGAGGCTGAGAAATGCACATCTCTTAGCCTTGGCAAAACAAACTTCTAAATTAATTGAGACTCCTTTCATACTTTTTGGTTTACAGGTTCGATCTTAAATAGGTGTGTATTTTACACTGTGAATAGCCCTTGTCTTCCACCTTCCTGTGGTCATATTTTCCCTCAATCTCTAAATGAAATGATGCAAAAACACATCCAACAATAGTGGGGAATGTGCTCTTCTCAATATACGTAAGGATTTTGGAAGATAGGGTGAGAGTAAACACCAATGTTCAACTAATCATTCTCACATCTGTTGCTGCATGCTGCATTAATCTCCAAGCCTTACTTCTCTTTCTATCTTTTGTGGTTGTTGTGAATTATCTTTGAATCTCAGCCCCTTGGAAAATGTACTCCAAAACAGAAGACTGCTGTGTGTATCAGACCCTGAAAATTTGAAGTTAATGAGATAGAAGTGGGAAACTGTATCACTGAAATAATAACTAAAAATTAGGTAGTAAACATTATTATTCCAAAACACCCTAAGATCTCCAACTATAGAGAATTTCACAATTTATATACACCTCAGCCTTTTAATATGTTGAGAAGCCTGCTTTCCTCTCTTTTATTGCTTCTCACATTTCTTGTCTTTCTCCCAATTCTAGGTTTCTCCATTCTCCACCCATCCATTCAGAAACAAACTTCAAAGAAAAGATTGTCACTGCAATAGCTTTTTTTTTTTTTTTTCTTTTGACGAAGTTTTTCTGTCTTCGTTGCTCCGGCTGGAGTGCAGTGGTGCAATATCGGCTCACTGCAACCTCCACCTCCTGGGTTCAAGTGATTCTTCTGTCTCAGCCTCCCAAGTAGCTGGGATTTCAGGTGCCTACCACCAGAATCGGTTTTAAAAGTCTCATAAAAATATTTTCTTCCAAGAAACAAAAAAGGCATGTAAACCCTTTTCAGATATAGAAAGAAGCAGTGATTTACCTTTTCTTCTTGTTTTTATGGTAGCTTTTCCTTTACTTTAAGTCATAGACTTGAGTAAAGCAAGAGAAAGCTCGCTCATTAAATTTTCAAATGACAGAAAATTGGGAAGGCCAGCTCATATAAAAACATGATTGAATCAAGGTGCAAATGTATTCTTCTGTGTTGAAATTATAAAATAAAATTGATAGTCATTAATATAAAGTCTAGCATTTATAGTAAAATGAAAAAACAAGTAGAAGTTAGGCGTATTTGCTGTGACAAACATTGCTAGTGGCCTACACAATATCCATTTTGAATTTTTATTACACTTACAGATGCCTAGCCAAGGTGTATTCAGCTAAAAAACAGTTTGCCAGTCATCCCTTACAGATACACTGTGTATTAGTTAATTTTTACTCTGCTGATAAAGACACACCCGAGACTGGGAAGAAAAAGAGGTTTAATTAAACTTACAGTTCCACATGGCTGGCGGTGCGGCGGGGTGGGGGGTGGCTGAGAATCATGGCAGGAGGTGAAAGGCACTTCTTACATGGTGGCAGCAAAAGAAAATGAGGAAGATGCAAAAGCGGAAACCCCTGATAAAACCATCACATCTTGTGTGACTTATTCCCTGCAATGAGAACAGTATGGGGGAAACCGACCCCCATGATTCAAATTATCTTTCACCAGGTCCCTCCCACAACACGTTGGAATTATTGGAGTACAATTCCAGATGAGATCTGAATGGGGACACAGAGCCAAACCATATCACATTGATCATTGAAAAATAAATTGAAATCATTTGGCCAAACTTCCAGTAAAGTCTGTTTACTCCTTCCCCTCCCTCCTCTTTTCTCTCTTGCATAAAATTCCATTCCTGGAATCAAATAGCCATTTGTGACCAACCAATGAAACACCTGACTTAGGGATTGCAGAACACAAAGCTAGAAGGTGCCTGCATCTCTAATGACACAGGATTATTTAATTTTGTATTAAATTGTATTAAAATGAAAACAGCATCAGTACACTTGAAAATGCATATTTCACCTTATGCAGAACAATGTTCCAACTGTCTTTTTGCCCCGTACCTTTTTTTTCATTCCCACAGCTTCATGTTTATCTTGCTATCAGTTAGAAAAAATGAAACAAAACAACAAACTAGGACAGAAACTACAGTAACAACACAGCTAAAATGACAAAATCAAATTTTGAAAACAATCACATAAGCAAAAACCTTATTATCTCATTGTATGGATTCAAGGGAATCAACGAAGAGACTAAACTAAGGAGAAAATATGCCCCAAAGATCTATGCAGAGTAACACGATGGGTACACTGTATCCAGTACTTTCAACTATAGAGGCTTCAGCTTCAAGCCGTGAAAATAGGTAAGAATTATTAACTAATACTTCAATGCAGACATTCCTTTGTTGCTTACCTTACATTCCCTTCAGATGTCCGGAAGATACTTATCTTTCTACAGCTCAAAATACATGAGCCACAGAGCATGGCCAGATGCATAAGTGCACTGGATGAACAACTTCTTACTAATGAAGTGAAGCTGACACATACTGAGTTTACTCCCATTTAACCTATCCTACAGTCATGCTTGAGGGTTCAGCCATGAATCTGATCATCATGATGATGACCACTGGGGACACATTTCTTATCATTTGCTACATTTTCTGCCTCAGTAGTTGGTAAGCCTACATGCCAATCCCAGGGAACGTCATTATAGAATCTCTTCCTACTGATTCCTTTTCCCAAAAAGTGCCATGTGTAACATAGCATGAAATCTGCTATGAATTATCATGAATTAGTAACATCACTTGATGTTAAGTCCTGGGTCAGTGGCACACAAGGACCAGCAGGCAATCTTAAAACAGCCAGACTCATGTATCTTTTGTGCAAAATGACCACAGTCAGAAATCACAGGCATATGTGTCACAGGCAATGGACTCAAAGCTAAGGGGGTGGGCATGGACATTCTTTTATTCAGTAGTATACTGCAAAAGATTATATGAATATACAAGGATAAAGAAGGTTATTTTTACCAGTGTATTACAGTGATATATTTTCTTTATAAAAGTGGTATAAACACAGTACAGACATTTCTAGAAATGAAGGCAAAAAGGGAAAAAAAATCAATAGCTATGGCAGCCCACACAACCACTGCTAACATTATACATTATATCCTTTTAGACTTCTTTTGCTAAACACATATTTTACATTGGTATAATCAGGCTATAATGTAATTTTTATTATGCTCTTCTTATTTAATTTAAATGAGTGCATATTTCTATGCTTACTTTATATGAGATCAGTAAAAATACTGTGGCATCACAAATTGTTGCATTGTAATTTATTAACCACTCCTGTTTTGACCATTTATTTCCAATTTTTCCTATTATAAAATCAATTATTGCTAACCATCACACTGTAAATATATGTCTATTTCTCCATTTAAGATGATTCTTTTAAAATAGATTCTCAGAGGTAAAATTACTCAAAGGCATAGACATTTTAAGGCACTTCTACATAGATGGTTGCAGAAAACTGTCCTTAAAGGTCTGAATATTTTCTCTTAATGTGCCTTATGAAGTCTGGTACCAATAAATTTGATTTCATAATACAATTGCATCTTTAAAGAGGGCTAGTATAGTATATCAAATATAATTTTTAAGTTCAGAAGCTCAGCTTTGCTATTAATATAACTGAATTTCCTCTTTTGAACAGGGAAATATCTCTGTTCTCACTTTTCCTCATATCCTTCGTCTATAAAAAGTCTGTGCCTTATGTCACATTCCCTCAGGATTTCATTTTTATTACAAAATAATCAGTCTTACAAATTGGTTAATAAAAATGTGGCTAGAAACTACCATTATCCTTTCCTAGGTAACACTTTTCTACTTTACTCAAATGTACATATCTACAAAACATTTTCAAAGAAATTCCTACTAAAGAATGCTTTGGAATTTTCTTATGTAGTAATGGGTCACTAGGGAGCATATTTTGCAAAAAAAGAATGTAGTAAGTCCTTATGAAATCATAAATGTCAGAGACACTAGCCTTTGTTATATCCAGACACACACACACATATACACAAATCTATACAACCAAATCTTAAATTGTTTCTATATACATACTTGTCTAGGATCAAAAAAGCCTTAGTTTAAATCCCTGGCTACATACTAGCTAACACTTCCAAATCTGCAAAGTGGAGATAAAATATCTACATCATAAGATGGTCATGAAGATTACAAACCAACACTCTACGAAAATTATAAAACTACACAAAAAATATATGCATTTTTATTAAGTATTAACTACTCACTGAAAAACCTGTAAGCAATGATAGAAAATGGAATTACAATATGATAGCAAAATTGCCTTTATGACACATAAGAGTGGAAAACATTGAGAGGCAGCTTTATCATGTTTCTAAAAATGGTGGATTATTATGGACATACTGAGAAAATAGATGTTAAACAAAATGAAAATGTTAATCTTTTTTTAAGCAGTTTCAGAGACAAACATTTCTAATTATTGGAAAAATAATAAGGCACTGACCATCCAGCATCCATTCATATTTCACCTATAAATCTAGGCTCATCATTTGTAAATCCCTCCATCCTTCTCTGTCATGTCACATAGTCCCACATACCTGATTCCACCCCCACTCCAGAGGCAATAATGAGTTTTGTAGGACCAGTCAGTCTTGAAGTCTCTTAGCCACAATGACTGATTGACAAAGGAAGGTCATCTCATCACACTAATAAAATTATTGTAGATTTTGCCAAAACTACTTTATTAGAAAGAGACAGGTTATCTTTTTTCAGCATTTAGAATTGTGATATGGTGACCTGCTGCAATTATCTTCGTAGCTCAAGCAGTACAGGCTGTCTGAGATTAGGCAGAAAACAGGGAAGGGAGCATAGCTAAGAGATAGGGAAGAAAGGAGGAAGAAGAGAGATAAGCTAACCCTCAGATCCTAAAACAAGCTGTCTTAAGCCAGCACATCCGTACCTTCCATTCATTCTTCCACAACCATTCACCAGTTTTTTCATCTTGTTCAGTGTTTGGACTGGGACAGTGCATCTATAAGGATGGTATCAAGAAGCTTCTTTGCCTCTGACTTCGGTTTAGTTTCAAATGGTAAACACGAGCAGGAGATTGCAGAGAAGGAAGAAAATAAAGTGAGGCTATTTTATTATCCTGGATTCTTCCATGAGGTGTTGAATCCAGTTTGCTATACACCTTAACTAAAATCTCAGCTCCTGGCAGGTGGTCTTCTCCATATATATCTGTCTCTAGGTTCCTGTCACTGCCCCCTACCCTCCCTCAGGCCCTGGACTCAGTAACAGCTCTTTGTGTACAGGCCTTAGACTATTGAACTATATCTTATGGTTTCCCTATACACTTCCTCCACATTTCTGCATATCCTCTTTAATTACTATTTCTCAAGTTACCCAATATGAGTACTCCATCTGCTTCTTCCTTTGACTTTCACTGATAAACCAGTCTTACACTGAACATTGCAATTATCTGAGTAGGTACCACCATATTTTGTTTTGTTCAAAGTAGCGCATGTTGTGTTTTCTGTCACTTGTAACAGAAAGAATTCTAATAGATGAAATCATCACTGTCTCTGCACTCATTGATAAATTTGGAAGGGTACAGTTACTCTGCAGAGGGTTAGATTTTTTTTTAATAAAACAAGAGGACATTCAAACTTTTAGATGGTAAGTTCCAATGGGTTATTTAAGAAAGGGAAAATATGTTCTTGCTCAATGGATAGCCACTGTAAGTAAAAGGAGCAGTTAACCACAGGAAATAATTGAACTGCTTTATACCCTTATTGTAAATCATGGCTAAATTAAAATCATCTCTCAGTTATTTATTTTCACAGTAACTCCTAGCGTAAAACAGTAAATGGAATCAACAATGAATAAATAAATGAATAAATGAACAAACGGGCATTAAAGTCTATAAAACCCTTTAAACACTTTTTCTTACTTAAGTGTCACTACCTTGTGACATGGATTAGGAAAGGACCCTGAGGTGTGCACAGGTTGTGGGAGGTTGAATAATGACTCTCAAAGATATGCCAGTCTTAATAACCAGAACCTGCGAATGTTACTTTATATGTCAAAAAGGACTTTGCAAATGTTACTAAGAATCTTAAGATGGAGAGATTATTTTGGACTATCCAGGTGGATGCTAAATCTAATTATAAATGTCTTTATAAAAGGGAGGTAGAAGGAGATTTAACCATTAAAGAAGAATGCAATGCAAGGATTTAAGTACAAGGTTAAGCTTTACGCTGGCTTTGAAGAGGGAGAGAGTCAGAAGCCAAGGAATCTAAGAAATGTAGCACTAGAAACTGAAAAATGAAAGGAGATGGATTTTCTCCTAAAGTTTTTTGTGGTATCTCAGCCCTGCTGGCACCTTGGTTTCAGCCCAGGAAAACTATTCTTATAGATGGTTAGATGATGGTGACTACATTTTCCTAACTAATTCTGCAAAGTTAGTAGCAGAGCTCCCCAGAGACACTAGGTCTTAATGAGTACTCAAGTCAGCTCTTTCTCAGAAAGATTGAACTTTTCAGAATCTCACAGTGGCTTTTAAATCCAAGTTATTGATGGCTGCTTTGTTTTTTGAGCAGTATTTGTGTCTTGTTTAGTAATGCAGATTCTCTTACAGAACAAGTTTCTGTTTAGATGCTTTTAGAATAAATAAGAGGAAAAAATCTTTTAGCCCCTGTGGACCACTAAAAACTGATCAGCCAAAAGTCTTTTGCCAAACATCTGAAAAAGAGAGACATCTGTTTGGGACTCGGTTTGGCATGTTACAAGAGAGAATCCTGGAAGGAGAAAAGAAATGAATTACTTGGCATACAACAGGATGGGAATAGGCCACTCAGGGGATAACTGAATGCAGATGACATAAGAAAGAAGCTTTCCACTTAGGAACTATCAACTAACAATTACTAATGATGGAGGCACCAGTGGGAAAAACCTGGTCCAGTCATAGAAGCAACCAGAGAACTTCTGGATGGAACCAAAAATGGCTTCAGAGCTATTCTATAAAATAGGCCAATTATTAACTAGTGAATGACCAAATAATATTTGCAAGTAAAAAGGGGTAAATAACTGTTAAACTTGGCAATGTCCAACAAGCCAGTTCTGTACAGGAAATAAAAACGGATCAGGTTTGGCTGAAAAAAAAGGTAGGCACTGTCACAGACTCAGATAATCATGCTTGGTCTAGAAAAGTTTGGTTTTTAAGAAGCACATAGCAGCTAGATTTTCAAATGTAAATAAGATCATGTCACTACTCAGCCAAGCATGGTGTTTCACACCTGTAATCCCAGTACTTTGGGAGGCCGAGGTGGGTGGATCACGAGGTCAGGAGATTGAGACCATCCTGGCCAACACAGTGAAAGCTGTCTCTACTAAAAATATAAAAAACTAGTCGGGCATGCTGTCATGCACCTGTAGTTCCCGCTACTTGGGAGGCTGAGGCAGGAGAATCACTGGAGCTCAGGAGACAGAGGTTGCAGTGAGCCAAGATCACACCACTGCACTCCAGCCTGGGTGACAGAGAGAAACTCCATCTCAAAAAAACAAAACAAAACAAAACAGATCATGTCGCAACTTAAAACTCTACAAAGAAGTGGAATTGCACTTTCAGTATAATCTAAGCATCTTGGCACATGCCCTGTGTACTACGCTTTAACTCCCCTGGTTTCTTTCAGTTTCTCAAACTTTTTTTTGCTTCCATCCTTAGTGCAAGTGATTTGCTCTAGGTAAAAACTCTTTATTTTCTTTTCTTTTTTTTCCATTTCTTTTTATTTTTTTGAGACAGAGTCTCACTCTGTCACCCAAGTTGGAGTGCCATGGTGCAATCTGGGCTCACTACAACCTCTCCCTCCCAAGTTCAAGCAATTCTCTCACCTTACCCCTGCAGGTAGCTGGGACCACAGACACACACCACTATGCCTGACTAATTGTTGTATTTTTTGTAAAGATGGGGTTTTGCCATGTTGCCCAGACCGATCTCAAACTCCTGGACTCAGGCAATCTGCTTGCCTTGGCCTCCCAAACTGCTGGGAATAAAAGCATGAGCCATCATGAGCTTGTATGATGAATAAGCATGAGCCTTATTCTTCCTATCAGAAAAGCAAACAGACAAACAAAACCTGGTTTACAGTACAATCCAACAGGTAATTCCATCAGTTCCATACAGTCGTCCCAACTATAGATGTTTGGAAAGGAAATGAGAATCAACACATGTTATACAACTCTTCCTTTGATTATGCTTATATTTAAAAACCTTTTTATAGCTTTGCTGTATATAAATGTTTTATATTAGAGCACCACTGTGTACTAAAGAATTAATCATTTATATGCCCAATGTTTGGTGTCTATATATTTAAAATCGCTATGTCCTCTTGATGAAGTGACCTCCTTATCATTATATAATGACCCTCTTTGTCTCTTTTTATAGTTCTTGACTGAAAGCCTATTTTGTCTGATATAAACATAGCCACCCCTTCTCTCCTTTGATTTCCATTTGCTGGTATATCCTTCTTCCTCCCTTCACTCTCAGTCTATGTGTGGCCTGTATATTTCAACATTTCTAAGAGTAGACTTTAAATATTTTTACCACAAAAAAGACAATATGTGAAGCAATGAATTGGTTAATTAGCCTGATTTTATCATCTCACATTGTAAACATATATCAAAACGTCACATTGTACCCCATAAGTATATATGATTGTTATCAATTAAAAAATAAAATTTAAACACTTTTTAAAATAGAATTAGCGCTACCTACAAAAAAAATCTTGCCTTTGTTCTTGGCTCCTGAGAGGTGATCTCTAAGCCCTTGGAATGTCCTTTCTTTTAAGAATATCTTTATTTACCTGGGGGCTTTGGACCAGTCCCAGTGATGTAGCAATATGACTGATGGTAGGAGCTTTGGGCCAGGTATCAGCTTCCCTTCCAGAGGGGCTAGAAACTAAAGGTTAGCCACGCAGTCAGTCAAATATGTCTATGTGACCAAGTCCCAGTAAAAATTCAGCATGGGACTTGGGTGGTTTCCTTGGTGGGCAATCCCCCATGCATCTTGTGATACATCACTGCTGAAAAACAAGCATTGTTCATGACTTCCCTGGAAAAAGATAACTGGAAGCTTCATGTTTGGAACTCTCCTGGACACTGATCCTTGTATCTCTTCCCTTGGATAATTTTAGTCTGTATCTTTTTGCTGTGATAAGGTATTAACTGTATACTGTATTATAGCTTTCTGAGATTTTTGTGAGTTCTTCTAGTGAATTATCAAAACTGATGGTGGTTTTGGTAACCTTTGAACTTTGCAAAAACAGCTGTTCTCAAGTCAGCTATAGAAGACAAATAAATTGCTTTCATCCACAGAAGCTCTTGTGACTTATTTCTTTAAGGATAACTGAAAACACAGAACTCCTTCACTTACAAGCAGTGAGCTTATACCACATAGAAACCTTGGGTCCAGAGTTAATAGCTGTGTGAAATAGTCTTACCTCTGAATGGGAATGAAGACCCTAAAAAGGAAGTGAAATGAGGAAATTCTCTGCAGTGTCCAACCTTTGATCTGGGTATCCTTTAAAGAAACCATTCGGTTAGGCTGGGCATGGTGGCTCACACCTGTAATCCTAACACTTTGGGAGGCTGAGGAGGGTGGGTCACAAGGTGGATCAGGAGTTTGAGACCAGCCTGGTTAACATGGTGAAACCCCGTCTCTACTAAAGATACAAAAATTAGCCAGGTGTAGTGGCGTGCACCTGTAGTCCCAGCTACTCGGGAAGCTGAGGCAGGAGAATCACTTGAACCCCGAAGGAGGAGGTTGCAGTGAGCCAAGATTACGCCACTGCACTCCAGTCTGGGGGATACAGCGAGACTCTGTCTCAAAAAAAAAAAAAAAAAAAGAAAAGAAAAGAGAAAAAGAGCTATTCATAGATTTGAATAACTACACTGAAATTTTATCACATTGCTTTTAACAGCCATTGCCTTAAATATAGGCTTTAGAACAGTATGTCTAGTAAGAGGCTACTCTACCACCTCAATTAACCCCTACGTATGCTGACATGACAGAGATATAATCTAAAAGCAGAACTGAGGAAGCCTTGTACACAAAATGGAAAAGTTTAGAATTCTTCAACCCTGTCACAGGGATACACAGATTTGTCATTTGTCTAAAAGGTATGCTGGTTTGAATGCTGGGACACCTGGATATGGGCTTGCCTTTTTAATACGGTTAACATCTATTTTTAATGTGCACAGAAGTTACTGTGCTTAACTATATATATGGTGTTCTACTTCATGGGCTATTTAACACATTTCTAAGAGTAATTTTGTTCACCTCCTCCAACTTCAGCTGAAATAGAATGGAAGTGAACTGTATTCTCAGTTATTTTAATTGTCTAAGCAACTCAGACACACTTTTTCACTTACACTCCCTGCCCACCTTTTCATGGCTGCCTTCTCCTCATCCCTCAGGGTTCCACTGAAATGTCACCTCCACTGAGAATTCTTTACTTACTGCCTATCAAAATTGTTCTGCCCTCTGTCCACATAGATATTCTTTCTCTAGCACCTGATGTTTTCTCTTCTTACAGCATATATCCCAAATTATTCATTTATATTTTATTGTTGTTTAGTTTCTTTTACATTTGTCTTTCAAACTGGACTGTACATTTCTTGAAAAAGAGAACATATCTTTTTGGCTTTTATCATCAGGTATAAAAAGTACTGTGCCTGGTACATAGTGCCCCAAACGACAAAGGGACACATTTTACAAATGACTGAATGTAGCACTATGAGCAGGTTGGGGCACTTAAGATAGATCTGAATTACTATTGATGAATTCCCCTTTCATTCTATCCTTTCTCTATGGACTTTCAAGTGTTAGGGGCATTGTGAATACAGATCAGAGAAGAGTATCAGACCAAAGACTCTCCCAGTGAGCTCTAAAACTTTACATGGAATAGACTGAGAAAACATCGTAAGGTAAATCAATAAACCCATATAATACCTATTCCTTAGATGAAGAGCTAATCTAACAAGAAAAAAGGGAAAAGAGAAGGATTTAAATAATTGAGATAGATACGTTAGTATACTGGAGAGATTTAGGTTCTCTACATCTGTTTCCCGAACTGAAAAATAGGGAAATAAATTCTTACCCCTCAGGATTGCTGTAAGGATTATATGAGATAATGTAAATAAGTTGAAGACAATAGTTCATGTGTAATACACTGGATAAATATTACTTTCTTTTACCTTTATCTCATCTATTGCATATTAATAAGAGCTAACACCTGCTTAATGCTTGCTTAGTGTTAAAAACTGCTGTAGGCATTTATATATGTTAATTCATTTCTTTTTCACAACTCTATGAGGCCAGTGCTCCTTATCATCCACATTTTACAGATGAGGAAACTGACATTCACTGAAGCTAAGTCATCTGCCTAAGGACACATAGCTCATAAGTGACACAGTTGTGATTCAGAGACAAGCAGCCCAGTTACATTGTCTGTGCTCTTAGCTAACATGCTCTGCAGTCATTTCAATAAATAAATTAACAGCTATTTGTTAAACATTACAATGTGCCAGAAATTAGTCATTGTCTTATTTAGTGTTTGCAAAACAGTTATTCTCTGTTTTTGAGTAACTCGAGACTTACAAAGATTTAGTCATTTATCCACGATTTTGCATTTCACAAGCCACAGAATTATAATTTGAACTTCTGTTAAAGAAGTATTTTGTTGCGTTAGAAAACTTTTTTTAAGCCTTTTTATATTAAAATCCTTTTATATAACTAATTCTTATATTTCCATGTGTGCATATACCTACAGACACTTTTATATATACATGAAAAGCTCATATTCTCATTGAATAAATTCTGTTGTAGATATGTTTGCAAACTTTAAATTGGTATTAATATTATTTCATTTTTTGTCTAAAGGAAGACTATACCTATCCTAACTTTTATTCAGTTGTTATGATAGTTGACCCTTGAACAACATGGGTTTGAACTGTGTAGGTCTACTTATATGTGTATTTTTTTTAAAATCAATATACTGGAAAATTTTTTGGAGATTGGCTATACAGTTTTAGACATTCCCATGCAGGTGTTTACCTAGACACTGAGCACATTTCTCTGCTAAATGAAAAGGTAAAAGTGAAGATTTTCATTCTCTAGAGTTTTGCTCTGGCCAGGACATGAAAAACACAGTGGGTAGGAAAAAAGGATTTCTAATGGTAGCAGGGGAATAATTTAAGAGTCCTGAATTCCAAATTTTTTTTTTCCAACTAGTGCACTTCTGACATGAAATAGTGCAATTCCCTTACTTGATGAGAAATCTAAGAATAGGCTTGGTGGGCAGTGAGTTCTAGGCAGTGCAATTGACCCTGCACATGTGTTCAAGTGAGCTTCTGCAATCCTGGCCAGGGGTTTCAGGAGGCAGCTTGTGGTGGTAGCAAGAGAGACTGGAAAACTGAAATAGCATGTGAATAGGTCAGTGCAGTGGACTGCACAAAAAATGTTCATGAAATAACTGAAAGTGAAGACTGTAAACTATGGAATTCAACAAAAGCAATTTAAAATTCAACAAACACAGAGCGGAAATAGTGTCCAAAGCAGGTAAAGCTGTATAACATTTCGAGCTATTCACATTTTTTAGTTTGTGTGTTTCTTCCTTTGTGTTTTTATCACATGACTTTTAGCCATTTCATAAAGGTTGCCTGCCCCACACCTTATTCCCTAAGGGGAGATACATGACCCAGTAGAGAGTGAGTTCACTTAGAGACTCACCCCAAGTAGAGATCAGTTCTTTCTGGCTTTTGTTGTTCAAAAGCCTAAATGCTTAGGATAATTAGAGTGTTTGCTAATGGGTAGGAGGGATAAAAGAGTATTAGAAAAAGCATACCTGAAGAAACAATAAGGAAGAAAAAGCCTCAGGCTGAAGTTTCAACTGGGCTGAGGTGAGACAGTTGGGAGGAGGGTTCTTTATCCTCAGAGAAGGCAGCTAGAGTTCTCAGGAGAAGGCAGTTACCCAGAAAACGGACAAAAAACTGTGAGGCCTGCAAGGCCTCACAAATAGTCTCAATCTGTAAGCTTTATTACTAATCTTGAGGAACTATACAAAGGAAACCATAAATCTTTCAACATCTGCATGGACAACTCGCCACATTTCTTTCCCCCTGTGACACACTGGCACACCTAAATTCTAAAGATTATGTCACAACCCTGCAAAGCTGACTGAGAGTACAAACTGCACCAATGGCCTACGTTAATATTTTTACAGATCATGGAAATATAAATTCAGAATACAAATTAAATGAACTATAACAAGTAAATTTCAACACCTCTGAGATTGAGACTAAGATTTATACCTAAAACTGAAAGTCATCTTGCTTGGAAAAAATTAATGTATAGATGTCTGATCTTCACCTCATTTCCTCAACACCTTTCTGAGAAGATTGTTTGTTTTTAATTCGTTGTTCTAAATGCAAATCTGATCATACCAGACCTGCTCCAAATCCTTCTATGTCTTCAGGATAAAGCCTCAAATCCTTTGAATGGCCATTCATTACTTCTTTGCATCAACTTGTAGGTCATCTATCCCTCCTCTACCCATCTTCACACTTTGTGCTGCAGGGATGCCCAGTGACTGGCAATTTCACAAACACAATCTGCATTCCTATAAGCACACACTGTTCTTTCTCTTGAGTGCCCTTCCCTTACTTCTTATGCACAAGCGGTACTGCTTCCTCTGCCTGCCATACTTTTTCTCATCTTTCATGGTTTGGCTTAGACCTCCACTCTCTCAAAACCCTGGCTTTAATTCTTGAGAAAAGATTGTGTAGTCCTCCTCTGTGCTCCCATCTCACATGGTACCTGTTTCTTATAATGTTTCCCCTAGCACAAAGCTTGGCATACCATAGGGCTCAATAAATATTTATTGAATATATCAATGACTCTTGCAAGCCAGCTATGACCTTGCATTTAAGATTCATTATTTCCAAGCAATCAAAGAATGACATTGACTATGTGATAAGAATTTAAACAGGAGAAAAGGATAGGATATCAGAACTTCAAGTGACCTGAAACATATGATTTGACTCTACGAATTCTTCCTCTAAGCTCCTTTCAAGGTAGAAGTATCTTTTATCTTTGTATCTCAGTATCTAACATGATGCTGTTATATAATAGACTCTTTAGAAATTATTGAGATAGGAAAGAAGAGAAGGATACAAGGAAGAAGGGAGAGAAAATTAGAATAGAGGGAGGGATTATAAGTTTCTGTGGCCAACCAATGACAAAATTAGGATTAGGCTTCACAGTCCAGATATAAGACTGACCGCTATCCCAGTTCCCTTTAACCAGGCTAATGTACTCTACACAGAAGCTCTGGGGATTAGTCAATTACCTGTGAGAAGATATTTCTTGGCAATATTACTCTACTGCTTTTCATTATATGCTGTTTAAATTCAGAACACTCCTGTCATAGGAATACAGGCAATTAAATATTTTCCACATGAGCCATTCCTTCTTCTGGCAAAACTCAGATTATTTAATAACACTGCAGAGCAAAAAACCTCCTGAAATTTCATTTTTCATGAGAAATTAGATATTTACTGATTTAGATTAAACTTGCAGTGGCAAATAAACTGCCACAATGTCCCTAGACATATACTCCATGGTATGGATGTCAGATCCTTTTCAGTAAGTTTTCAAAATGACTCTCAAATATGTAACAACATCATTTTAGATTAAATGACAGTTTTGAGCATGTGAAAACCCTAAACAGCATTTATCGGAGTTGGAGACACTAATATAAAAGAGTGAATAACCATGGCATGCTTAATTTGCAGTTCTTTTTCATTTCCCTACAGACAGCTCAGTGTCTCTTTGCTACTTAGGAGCTCGTTTTACAACACCACTATGAGCATTTCTGCCTCCATCTGGGCAGGTACAATCCATTTTGTCTGCTACTGAGTTACTCAATGCCTTCAGATAGTTTGGCACTGCAGGAAGAGAGATGATACCCTGAGTTCTTTCGAATAAAGGTGTACTACTATAATCTGGGGCTGTACTTTACATGCTTGTCATTAACTACATCATGTTTTGTCGATTACCACATATTTCATATGGTAAAATGAAGAAAAATCTATTTTCAGAGAGGCATTATAGAGTATAAAATTCCTTTACAATTTTTTGATTCCAAGAGGTTAGGCTGAGAAAACATAAGATTGGAATATAACTGATTTGCAGGTATAGTATTTTTTAATGACTTCAAATGCAAAATATATTTATGTTGAGGCAATACTTACAAATGAGGCAAATATAAATCAAACAGCTGCTTTAAAGGGCAGTGGTGGAGGGGAACTTGGCAATATGACTAATTTTCATGAAGCAAGACTGCATCACATTCCATATTTATTTGTGAACATTCACTCTTTTCTCCTGAAGTCTACCAGTCTTTTTTCCTTTAATTTTTGATATAGCATAGTTTCTTGGGCTTATTATTTTAACCTTCCTTTACTATAACTGGAATTCTTCCTCTCTCTATCCCTTGTCCATCTGATTCAGTATTGGAGTAAAATTTCCATCTTAGAGTAATCCAACTATCCACATCTTCCAGTCCATCATCATGAACCATAGCCACTATTTACTGAGAATTTATTCCACTTGAGACACTTTACTAAGCACGCTAACGACACCTTATTTAATACACAGTGAAATCCAATGACATAGGCACTTTTAAATCTTTAGCTCTATTAAGAACTTCCTGAGTTCTAAAATGTTTCCTCTGGGATGTCTAACATGTCCCTCAGAGGTAACCTTCCTCTAACTAAGCCTGTGCCTCCTCCTATATTATCATTGTCTAATTCAAGAATCTGGACTCATTCTAATCGCCTCCTCCTTCTTCCTGCACAACATTTAATTGCAAGTTGTATCAATTTACCACTAAGATATTTCTCAAATTAATTTGTTACTCTCATTTTTTTCTACTACTGCTTTAGTTTAGATCCTAATTACTATGCTTATATATAATTACAATAGTCTACTGCCAATTTGTCTTTAGTTACCTCTTTTTATTTTATTTTATAACTATTATTTTTGAGACGGAGTCTTGCTCTGTCACCCAGGCAATAATGCAGTGGCATGATTCCCACTCACTGCAACCTTTGCCTCCAGGGTTCAAGTGATTTCTGTGCCTCAGCCTCCTTAGTAGCTGGGAATACAGACATGTGCCACAACGCCTGGCTAATTTTGTCTTTTTAGTATTGACAGGGCTTTGCCACGTTGGCCAGGCTGGTCTTGAACTCCTGGCATTATGTGATCTGCCCACCTTGACCTCCCAAAGTGCTGGGATTAAATTCATGAGCCACCGTGCCTGGCCTGTTTATCTCTTTCCAATCTATTTTCCATACTATTGCCTGAGGACTCTCCCTAAAATATAATTTTCAATATATCAACACCCTGCTTCATTGGGTTCCCCAAAATCCTTAGTTTAAACCAAAACTCTTTTGCAAACTCTTTGAAAACATTCTCTTTAACCCTGAGTTTCTAGCCTCATTGTCTGTCAATTGCATAAGAACTCTTTACTAACCTATCTATAGCCATTTTCCAAACGTATTAGTTGATATTAACAATTTTTCCCCCTGATCTTTCAGATGTTGGTAAGATGGTAGCAGGAAAAGACAATATAGAGTATATTACATGAGACAGAAATCTGATGGGAGTATTGGGTAGGTCCACCATCAGGCAGTTACCCAAGATTTTATAAGTATGAAAGTTATCAGAATCAAAACCCTGACAAACAGAGCCAGGGAAGGCCATGAAAAGAGAGTTATCCAGCTTATATGCTTAATAACAAAAAAAGATGCTGCAAAAACCACAAACTTGCCCAAAAGCCATTGCAACCTTACACAAAAAATACTTTTTCAAGGATGTCTGCTCAAGATTGCCTGTCAAACTTTGGACTCTTATCACCCTTGTTATTAATGTTTGTAACAAAGGATAATTATTTCAAAACAATTGTGTAATCACCATTCCTTCTTGTTAAAACTTTCGTCTTTCTTTACCTCCTGAAATATGCATACAATTTAGTATGGGAAGTGTATTTGTATTGTAATGATCTATTTCTAAAATAAACATATTTTCTTTTGAATAGGCTCTCTGATATTTAGGATGACATAAGGATGTGGGAATCTTTTTGTGTTAGGGAGATAAGGTATAGGGGTAAGGACTGATAAGGGTGTAGTACTTCTTCCTGGCCAATGTAAAGACAGGGGAAAAATAGATTCAGCTCTCTGAAAATGCCAACCCTTTAATACATAGCGGAAGTTGAGTATTGAAATTTGTTTTATTTCTTTTGGAATCTAATTTGCCCACACATGACTTTCAACTCCTGTTACACTGCTTTATGCTGATCAACATGGCTATCTTTCAAGAGAATACTATCCTTCAGCAAAATAGACCTTAAAGGCAATCTGCCCAGATAGTGGCAGTCATTTGCAAATAGATGAGCTAATAAGTCTTTTAGAAAGAGATTGTAAATGACTAATGTGAGTTAGGAGGGTCCATCATATAATGCCAACTTTTCTGAATCTCCTTTATTGACTATGATTGACAAGTACATTAATAACTTTTATGTCAAGGGCTTATGTTTTTTCCATTCTGTCACAAGCTGTAAACAGTTTCATGCTGAGTATGATAAAAATGAAACTTTCTTGATTACAGAAAAGGAAATACTTTCAATCTCTAAAAAATTCAGAAATCTTTTATTCCAGATATTTATATTTGGTATATCAATGTACCATTTCACACATTTAAGAAATCTATAACTTTGCTCTTTGCAGAAAAAGGATAAAATAGTTAAAACAGTATAACAATGAAAGTAAGACAATAAAGAGTTCCATTTATTTTGAATTCAATTTAAAGTTTATAGCATGATATTTGTATGTCTTAATCTAAAATTGCTTCAATTTCCTCAATTTTGTATAAAGGGTGATTCAATTTCAGATTAATTCAGATTGCCTTGGTAATACAGCTATTGTCTGCTGAATAAATCCATCATTATAACAATGCTGTCCACTTAAATTGCAATGTTCTCTGTTTTCCGATATTCTGAAGTTTGATGCTTGTTTGATTTTGCTAAAAAAATTATACTATGGTTTTATCATCAATTTCTTTAAAAGAAACCATATCAAAATCAAGATAATGATAATCATCAATACTGGTCTTTAGTTTTTGTTTTTAAAAATTTTCAAGATTAGTCACAAAAATACAAAAAAAAATGATATATTTGTCACCTACAAATTCCTGGAAGACATTTTTTGAAATTAAGAAAGAGATTGACAGGATATATATATAATAAAGCGTCTTTTTAGATGTTCTAACAGTCTTACAGTTATTAGGCCATCACATTCAACTGGAATAACAGCATACCACTTTTTCTTTACAATTCTTACTAGTCATCTCAAACATGGAATTGTCAAACCATCCAATGCTAAAAAGGGCTCTTGATATAACACCCTATTATATGACTTCTTTCTTTTTCTGACTCCATTTTGTGGCTGTCCTATAGTTAAGATATAGACAAAGAGATTGGGAGAGTAGAGAAGAAGCAATACAAAAGTGAAGTAATGTAATGAACGTTGATGCATACAAAAAAGAGAGATCCATTTTTATAATTGCATAAAATCAGAATATTTAAATTATAAATATTTTCATATACATAGTGATTGGGAGTCAAAATATGCTTGGTAAGATCTCTATTCATATTGCTTTGGAAAGAAGCAACTGTATCTAAACTAAATTGTTTAATAAGTACATGTGTTCTTGAGTCATAAGGGATTAAATATAATGTTCTTTTTTTAAAAAAAAAAGTCTGCAATATCATCATATTCTTTAAAAGGCATTTCTCACTGTTAAGCTTATCTGATTACTTTATAATTCATTCTGATAAAAAAGAAATATCTGACCTAGTTAGAAGATATATTGATAAAATAAAGCTCAATCTAAAATACACATAAGAAAGTTATTTTTTATATAAGAAAAAAGGGACAGCTAGATTTTGTTTTGTTAGAGAAACAATAAAAAAGAGCTATGTTCTAGTAGCTAATTAAAAGGTACTAAAATAGTCATATTAGAGAAAATAAGTATTTTGTTCTACAAAGATGGCAAAGGGGGAAAGCAAGGAACTCAATATTAGTAAGATTAAAATAATATTAAGATATAAAGGGAAATTTATTTTGTGGGTCAATACTCTTAATTATTCACAAACAAATTTTCACAATTATTTTCTGTTATTAACTTCCATGTGCAAACTCAAAGAAGTCATTAGGAGACTAATTTTCACCACCTGAAAAGAATGTTATTCGAGGCAATCTTATGATCATCTCTTTTTTCTAAGTTAGTAATCAGAACAAATGCCTATATATAAAAAGTTGAAAGAAAAATACTTTGAAAAAGGTGGTGTGGTGTCTTGTGATCACAGTCCTGTGAAAAGTCAATGATCTGAGTGGGAACAGAAGGTCACCAAGAAATTGTAGTGGTGATGTTAAAGATGTTCCTGACTCAACTGAATACAATGGTTTCACTTAAATCATCTTATTTATACCACTCAAATAACCATCTGAAGAGGGCAGGCAAACATATCATCATCACTTAAAGGACAATAAAACTGAAGCCCAGAAAGTTAAGCTGTTTGTGGAAAGTCACATGCAACCTAACTACATTACAATGATAAGTTCTCCACTGCTTGGAAAACCAATACTTTTCCTGGTTGATCTGATTTTCTTAACTTGTAAAATTTTTATAATAATAATTAGCATTAAAAGTTATCAAGGATATTAATGAAATTATGCACATATGGGGCTTGAAATATTATCTGACATATGGCAAATATTATTGACATTATTATTATTATAAGTGGTCAGTCACATTTGAACAAATTGTATTAGTCAGCTTGAGCTGGTATAACAAAATATCACAGACTGGATGGCTTAAACAAAAATTTATTTTCTTAGAGTCCTGGAGGCTGTAAGTCCAGCATGAAGGGAACAGCAGGACTGGTTTCTGGTGAGGCCTCTCCTGGCTTGCAGATGACTGCTTTCTCACTCTATCCTCACATGGCTTTTTCTCTGCATGTATATACTCCTGGGGTCTCCTCTTCTTGTAGGACACCAGCAGTATTGGATTAACAGTACTGGCTTTATTGATCTCATTTAATCTTAATTAGCTTTTTAAAGACACTGTCTCTAAATAAAGTCACACTGGGGTGCTAGAACTTCAACATATGGATTTAGGGGACCATAATCTACCCTCTGGTTCCCCAAAATTCATGTCCTCTGGCATGCAAAATTCATTCACCCCATCTCAATAGTCTCAAAAGCCTAACCCATCCCAGTATCACTTCAAGTGGAAAGTGTATCTAAGTATCATCTATGTCATATATGGTGAGACTTGAGAGGCATCATTCAAAGAAAGGCATAATTCTTCTCCTGCTATGAACCCAACAAGGTATGTGCTTCCAGAATAAAATGGTAGGACAGATGTAGGTGGCATACCTGCTAATCTCTGAACTGCTGTTTGGGTCATTTTCCTTTTTTTTTTTTCACTTTTATTTTAAGTTCAGGGGTGCAAAGGCAGGTTTGTTACAGAGGTAAATTTGTGTCATGGGGGTTTGTTGTACAGATTATTGCATCACCCAAATATTAACACTAGTACCCAACTAGTTATGTTTCCTGACCCTCTCCCTCCTCTCACCCTCCACCCTCTAAAAGATCCCAGTATGTGTTGTTCTCCTCTATGCATTTATGGGTTCTCACCATTTAGCTCCCATTTACAAGTCAGAACAGTTAGGATGTGGTTTTCTGTTCCTGTGTTAAAGGATAAGGCATATTTGCAGCCAGATAGCCAGATATCTTTATTGTTCCATTCTACTGAATTTCAGAAGTCTGACAGCCTTTCTTCATTGGTCCCATCTTTGTTTCCTTTTAGCCCAGTGGCAGGATCTCTGCTAGAGTCATCCATTTCTTATTACTGACTACTGCTAAGATGGCTAACTACATTCATGGGTAACCTCTTCATGGAGTGATTGTCCAGTCACATTCTTGGTGTTCTCTACAGAACATGCTTTTTCACTTTTTTAACAATATGTATAGGCTTAGAATTTGTGAAATATTTTAAGTTCTATTTCCTTTGTGCTTAACACTTCCTTCTTCAATTCATCTCTCTTCCTTTACATTTTACTATGGGTATTACAGTATATACTATATATAGTCATGCACCTCATAAGGACATTTTCATCCCATGATGGACCACATGTATAATGGTGGTCCCATAAGATTATAATAGAGCTTAAAAATTCCTGTCGCTTAGTGACAACATAACCATCAACTTGGCACAAAGTGTTATCTTTTTCTATGTTTAGATACATAAATACTTACCATTGCATTACAGCTGCCTACAGTATTTGGTACAGTAACATGCTGTATAGGTTTGTAGCCTAGGAGCAATAGGCTATACCATATAGGCATAGACCATGCCATCTAGATTTGTGTAAATATACTCTATGATGTTTGCACAATGATAAAATCATCTAACAATGTGTTTCTCAGAATGTATCCCTGTCTTCAAGTGACATATGACCACACTGAAACACACATTATACTATTTCTCACATCTATTATTTTTGTCTACTGTGTTTTCCTGGAATATGCAATGTTAAGAAATAAGACCTCTCATGCAGAAATTGAACTAACAAGTAGATACTGTTCAACAGCAGGGCAACATGCTCTGTCATATTTATGGAAGGGCAACTTATATTTCAATTTAATGAATTTTACTTTCTTTTATCACTTTCCTGCATTTATCTTATTTCTGCAAATTCTATCTGTGTAGCTTTTTCCCTTTTATAGCTCCCTGGGAACACATATAGTGCAAGAATGACTGTGGAGGTGAATGAGGAGGAGTGCCTTATGTTCTGCAGTTAGAAGGCCACTTAAGACTCTAAGAGTGCTGACAACAGTGAAAAAGTGACAAACAAGGAGAACACTCACTCCTCTACTAGGACCTCACTCAAAACCTACTATTCCATCTACACTTGAGGTTGGAGTCATTGCTCACTGTTTTCCCCAGACCTCTACCTCCTGTTATAAAGCCTTCATTTTCCAGACATGCAAAATAACTATCTATTTCTGTTTGTGCCCTTTCTTTCATACCCTTCAGCCGCCACACTTTTTCATGTACTTGACCATGGGTTTAAAGCTACCCTAAAATTCTTTCTGCTACCTAAAAATACTCATTCTTCTAGACCCAGATTAAATGGCATCTCCTCTATATATTTCCTAATATCTCTGGAAGATGTGATCACCCCTTTTCTACTTTCACAGAATTATAATTATGATACTATAATTACTTATTGGTTTAAAGGATTCTGTCTTCCACTTAGATGCAACGTGATGAGAGCAGAGGCACTATCTTACTAATTAATCTATCTCCAAGGTAAACACAGTATCTGGAATATAGAAGGTACTTACTTAATAGGCCGGGCATGGTGGCTCACGCCTGTAATCCCAGCGCTTTGGAAGGCCAAGGCGGGCGGATCATCAGGTCAAGAGATCAAGACCATCCTGGCCAACATGGTGAAACCCCTTCTCTACTAAAAAAATACAAAAATTAGCTGGGCGTGGTGGCGTGTGTCTGTAGTCCCAGCTACTCAGGAGGCTGAGGCAGGAGAATTGCTTGAACCCAGGAGGCGGAGATTGCAGTGAGCCGACATTGCGCCACTGCACTACAGCCTGGCACCTGGAGGCAGAGCAAGAGTCTCTCAAAAAATAAAGAAGGTACTTAATAAATGTGCATGAGCTGAATGAATGAATGACTGCAGTGCATTTCTATCCCACCTTCTGAATTCCTTCTAAGCCAAAAGGAGGTGTTCACCTTTATTCAGACCTGTCGTCCTCTATTACCCATTCTATATTAAAAAGTAGAATAAATCTTGAGAAAATTCTCTTTATTAGTGGGGCCCAGCATTGTCTGTGCCTATGTTTAATTTGTCAATACTTACAAAACTAATTAATATTTTGTTCTGCATGAAAAAATCAATATAATTATAAAAATAATTACAAAGCACTCTGTTACATTTTAAAATTTCGACATTGCCTTGCATCAGCCTCCAACTTTAGTCATCCTCTTCTCCTGAATACAATTATTGATTATTGCAGTTCCCAGACCTTACATGTTGCTGGGCAGTGACAAGTTAGATGTTCAGCAAGCCTACGTCTTCTCCTCTTGGACGTGCAGGTAGACTATGATTCCCTGTCTCTGTTGCTTTTTCAGGTTATTTCTACCCAATGGCAAATGAGTAAAATTATGGTACCCGACTCCTCAGCCTGGCCTACAAAAATGCCTACTTGTTTTCCTTATATCTTTTTCCCTTCTCCCAGCTTATAAAGCTAATCAGGGTGATCTTGGAAGCCACATTTTGAAAATAGCAAGCCCTGAGAAGAAGGAAGATGCTCTTAGAATCTCTACTTGAATAAGAGTTGTCCATGTACCCCATTTTTTTACTTTAAATGACAAAGAACTATAATTCTATTGTGCTTGAGCTATTATATACCTTGAGGTTTATTTGTTACAGAATCTAATATTATATTAACAAACACATTTGTTTTAATTTGGTTCACATCAAGACAATAAGACTATAGTGCCTAATAAAATCAGGTATAACAAACACTAAAACTTCGTATGTATGTATGTGTAAGAAATAGAAATGGAGAAGGTAGCTTTGCGAAACTCCAACTAGTGACTCCCATAACTATGAAGGATTGCTGACAGGACTTTCATTACTGCAGATTGCCCCTATTTAATAGGCAGTTCTCATGCAGCCTGTGCTCCTGCTGTTTGCAAAACTTACTTTGAATATACAATGCCAATTACAGAGACTGAACACATCAAGATTTTGACATGTGTCTACAGAGTTATGCAATTAATTTTATTTATGCACTTTCTGCTTTAAATGCCTGAAAATTGACTAATATATCTTAAAAGGAACACTTATATTTATATTTTTGCCCCAATCGCACTCTTTCTCTCTACAAAAAAAGAAAGAAAAAGTGAAAGGGAAGAAGGGAGGAGAGGAGGAAGAGATAAATGAAGCAAGGAAGGAATCCAGCTGAAATAAAATAAGCTGACTCAGTAATGGAGTTTTCAGCAAGGGGTATAAAATGATAAATTTCTCTGGAATGTTCTGTAGTCATTTATTAGCTACAGAAAGCTAAAGAAAAACTTAGAGACTGTGACCAGTGCCAGAGAAGGCTGAGAGGCCTGACACTTCTCTTGATTTCTAGGACGGCAAAGCATTTATTAATATCTAGATATGCATATTTAATTATGCTGCAATAACAATTTTACTGTCATTCCTCAAAGCTGAGAAGAAGCAAACTATACCCTATTCCTTTCTCAATGATCCTGTGATATAGCTTGAGGCAGTATATAATGATATTACCATGAGTATTTCCTTGGCATTTACATGCTAATGATACTATGCAATCAAATTATATAATATTATGTCATAAGCCCATTTTGCAACCAGACAAATAAGTATACATATTATAGTGCAATTGTTCTCACTTCTCAAGAAAGATCTTTAAATCTTGAGATTTTGCTTTTTACATTAGAATAAATCCTCCACTCACTTATTCATGCATTTAATACATATCTTTTCAAAGCTATTATATGTGTTGAAGAACTATTTTTACACTCCCATACCTTTTTAAAGTTAACATCAAAAACAAATTTTGTATGTATAATTTTGAAGAATATAATTTTGGGGTTACTATATATTTTATTGTGCTTTAAGTATATGTTCCTTAACAATTTGGTATATAGATATTTTAATCTTTCATCTTATTAGAGGAAATCCAAAAGAAGGTGAGGATGGATGGAGAAAAGCTTGATCAAGTGATGAACAACAGGAAGATAAAGACAGTAGCATTGTTATAAGTTTAACACCTGAAAGAAATAAGGTACTCCTCCTTTATTTTTTCCTTAAGCTCCCTTGTTTTGCTCTCTTGGGACTGTCCCTATAGAAGCTTCATTTTATTCCTGACTCTTCCCTTTTTTAAACCTTAGCAAGGCTTTTATCCCCCAGGACAGCATATCCTGTGAAGTAAAAGCAAGAATGAGAACCTGTGAAATAAGAGCAAGAATGAGAACCACATCTTTGTATTGTGAAGTAAAAGAGGAGCTACTGTGAAAGGAAAAATAGAAAAGCAGAATTGGTAGACCATAATTGGAATATCATTTGAACAACATTTAGGGAAGACTGTACAGGAAACCTGAAGATTTGGAAGGTGATTCCTTGAAAACTTAATTTGTGTATCATCTCCAACACCAAGTTATAAAGCTATATAAAACTATAACTTGGTGGTAGAGATGACATATAACTGAGAAGCAAGTGCTCAGAGGCGAGGAGAGTAAGTGATGGGGGTGCCACGTGGGTGTACCAACATGTAAATGGCATTAGATTACAGAAATCACCAAAAACCAAATAACTCTGCAGCCAGAATGGTTGACTGCATGAGCCATGACATCAGAAGTACCTGGGTGTGAATCCCTGTCCCTTCTTTGCCACTAACTAGCTGTGACACTTTAGAAAATTTGTTGTATCTGCCTGAGTCTGTCTCCTTATCTTTCCAATTTCAGCTCAAGTAGGATGCTCAGGAAACATTTTCTAATCTTTGCCATTTCTCTCCTTCCAGTAAAATTGAGCATTTTTCTTATTTGCTCCTTGTTCTTTGAAGTTTTATGCTATTACTGTATATTTAAAAGGGTTTTTTGGGGGGATTTTCTGGTTTTTCTTTTGTATTTTTACACTTATCTTATTGGTCATCTCTGTAAGAGAGTGAGCAACTGGGGGGCTTGTTGATATTCCCTCTCCCTTGCCTAAAATAATAGATGACACAAAAGAAATGCTAAGTAAATGTTTCTTGAGTTGGTGACAAAAAGGTGGTCATTATATTTATCTAAGAGGTTTATGGGAATTAAGTGAGATACTGTGTGTTGAACATTGAGTTGAAAGTGCCAGCATGTATGCTTAGAGATAGGAGATGCATCAAAGGAGTGACAGAGAGAATGACAAAATACAGCAATTGTAGTAAGCAATCAGCCAAGAGCTATATTAAGACATAAAATAAACTTGCATTCTGCTAGTCAGAAGATGCACAAACTGTAATATTAAGGGATGAGGTAAAGACACAATCTCAGGCTGGGTCCCAGAATGCTAGTATCATAGTCAAAACAGTCATATTAGTAAGGAGCATTTTTTTGTAGGAGAATTGCCACTTAAAGATAACTGAAGACTCCATTATGGAACAGGAGAACACTGCATCCATAAGACATCAAAGCATTCTTTGACTACTACAGGAATTAAATATAGATCTAAAATCTTCTCTAAAATAAAGATCCAAGGAGGTATATTAAAGATGAAAAAAAATGTAACTTGCACGCAAAATGAGGATAGATTGGGTGAGGGATTGAGGGAAGGGCAGGAGACAATGAAGGATAACTTATAGATTATATAGATTGGATGCTGTTATCTAAGGAGAAGCTTTAAGATATCGCCTTATTGTTTTATTTGCATAGTCTGATGTGGTTTTTAAAGTTTATGTTGAATGCGGTTAAGAAGTGCAAGGACTCTGAAGTTCGTCTCAGGGTTTATTATTCCTATTGTCTTTTATTTGCTGTCTTCACAGTGCACATGCATGAAGGGTAAGCGCCGTAGCAAAACGAATTGAAAAAAGTAACAAATGTATGCATTGCTCTGTAATGGATGGACAAAAAGGATAACAGAGCTGGTGATGGATCAGTGGAGAAGACGGTGAGGAGAATAGCGTAAGGAATAAGATATGAGAGATGAGATGCTTCTACAGTGTATGTGTATAATATCTAGGCAACCACAGTAGCATTCTTTATTTAAGGGCCCAGTATATCTTGTCAAGCTAAGATTAACTTCCCAAAGGAGTCATAGTATGCTAAACATTTATAAGTAACACATTCATGGAAGACTGCATGACTTCATTAGGACATATATTCTGCCCTGTATAGTGGCTTAATAGCAATAGCTAAACAAGTAGAGCTTATTCATCTTTCACATAACATTCAGCACAGAAGGAGTCCTGGACTGTTTTGCTCTACAAATTAAGGCATTAAGCTAGACTCCTATGTTGTTATTCTACCACTTCTAGACAGTTATCTTTATCTGTGTGATACAAGCTAGCTCACCAGGACGTCTCACTCCATGTCTAATTTCAAGTTAGTCAAGGAAAAAGGAGAAGCAGACATTCTGATTCTTCAAGCTATGGCCTAGGAATGGCATATACAGTTTTAGGTAACACCACATTGCCAGAACTTAGACACAAAGCCAAACCTAGATATAGAGGAGGCTGGACATATCTCTATCTATCTATCTATCTATCTATCTATCTATCTATCTATCTATCTATCTATGTTTTTGGTTTTAAAAGAGGTTACTGACTAGCTACTGAAGAAGGCTTAATCACTGATAATTGATTTAAATGAAAGATGACATACAAACAGTCAAAAGATTGGTGAAAATCAATAAGCACACTTGTAGAAAATGAGAATGTGCAGAAGATACCTGAAACATTATTTTTCAGAAAATATTTTCCTGAGAAGTTTGACAAAGCAGATGAAATAGGCCTACTCTACTGATGCTTTACAAAGTCTAACTCATCAGGTAAAGATGAGTTAAGTGTTCAGCAGCTTAAACAAAACAAATATAGGCTGGTTGTTTCAATGTGTGCTTATACTGGTGGCTGCCATAAAACAAAACCTTTCATTACTAGAAAATTAAATTTCCCTAGGATTAGGAAGCAGCTGTACCAGTTGCCTGCTGTCGTGGTACCAAGACTGGCCCTATCGTTTTCTAACCTCGTAGCTTAACAAGCCAGTACCTTCTATAAATCTATTCATAATTATCTGTAAAATGAGGATACAACATACTAAACATAACTAGAATGAGGATTTGATAAATTAATATATATGAAAGCAACTGGTTATTAAAAGGTTTTTGATAAACATTGGTAAAATCAGAAACCCTATTATTAACTTGACCAGTATGTCTTATTTTTACATGGTTGTTCTAGCAACTTTTTATAAGTACATGGAATCAAATTCTTTACAGAGTTACTCTACTGACTAATAAGTGTAGAGAACTATTATTAAATCTTGTCTCATTCTTACCTATCTCTCTTAACAGTTACATAATAAAATTGTTCAATTTGATCTGCAACAAAACTTCCAAATTAGACTGTAAAACTTTAATCTTCAAGGTGGAAAAATGGCAGTTAGTGGGGTATACCAGAATTGCTCTGGCTCTGAATAAAATCATGTTTAAAATGTAAATTCTTAGGATTCAACCCATCTTACTGAAGCAGAATCCTCCAAATAGCATCAGCTACCTTCTGTATTTAATATGCTTTCTAGGTAGTTGTAAACACTCTAAATCTTGAGAACTATTAGCCTAGAGAAGCAAATGTAAAAAGCCTCATGATAAAGGAACATTGTCATACAGGTGATATGAACAAACCTAAGGTAAAGAGTCATTGCTTCTGGCCTGGTAATAAATGAATAAAATGCTTATTTTTCTGATAAGGTACTTCTGAGCAAGATGAGTCTTCCTTTCACCTTCTCTCCACCAACCTCATGAGTCACACCAATCTTCCGAACCAATTTTGTCCTTATTCTGGAAGATTCTGTGAAGTTCCTTATGGATATTTGGGGGATTTGCATGCTATCAAACCTATCAGTAGATCTAGATATATAGCTAATATGTAAGCTCACCAGCAATGTTCTAAGCAGTAGGTGATTTACACATATGCTTTGTAATCTTTAAAATGTAAGCAATCTGAATGTTATGAACCTCATTATAATGAGATTTCTGAGGATAAAGGATGTTAAGTAAGTTGATCACTATCTCAAAGTAGGTAAAACAGAAGAAAATATAGGGTTATTACAGAGAAAAAGCAGACAGAAATGTGCCCCTACACAGAGAGAATTCAATTTTTAAGAAACTTTTAAAATCAATCCAAAGCTAGACATCAAGTGGGAATTTGGAAACGTTTGCTTAGGAGCTTCTGCGATTTTTTTTTAAGATGGTTGAATTCAAAAGTAATATAGCATAGGAGGGATATGGACATTTATGCAGGTATTCTCAGAATGCAAACTAATCAAAAATAGCTTTAGTAAAGAATTGCCCAGATTCCCTTCCCCTGGTGCTTTGGAATAAGCCTGTGCCTATTGATGTTGGAGATTCTAGCCTAGTATCTTCCATGCATTCACTAATTTTATAGGCTTTTTCCTATTAAAAAAAAAGTGAAAACACACATTGAAACCTGTAGATAATTGAAGACTGCTTTTCTGAATCTCACACTGAGAGTTGACTTTTCTTCCCCCCTCTGCCACCCATTTAATGACTAGAACATAAAAATGTAATCTTCAGTAGCAGACATGGTATCTGCTCCCACAGAAATGGTGCTATTACCAATACAGAAGCAAAACTATAGACATGAATACCACAGAGAGACTGCTTTACAGCCTTCCAAGACATCACTGTTGAATAACCCAAGCAAATCTGACTTACAGAGATAGAATATGTATGTGGTTTATGATCACCAGGATAGACTTGTTTGACATTTTTCAGGTAGTCTAGCTAAAGCAACTAATTCCAATGGTACTTCTGAGTCTCAAGAACAAAAGAACCTGTGTTCTGTCATTTACAAACTAATATTCCAAACGTGTACTGGAATTCTAAAGGTTTCAATCAGAAATCTGAAATTTCCTCAAATGGATGTCTTCTATGTAAAAAACATTTATGTATTTGAGCTTGAATTTCCATAATGTTGAATGGAGGGAATATTTCAGATAAACATTTTTTTTAATTACAAATCCTCACGAACAGTGCTATAACAAAGTGATGGCTTATACTTTAAAAGTTTTTACATCATAAGGTCTTAGATATGGGTTTTATTTTTGAATATTTATTGTGTTCCAGATAGAATGGTAGGTACTTTGCATATATTATCTCTTATTTCAGTGGAGTCTTCCAACAATCTCATGGCACAAGTAACAGGAAAGGAAAATTAGACCTTTAAAGTTACTTGCTCAACATAATGTACTGATTAACTATAAGGAAAAGATTAATACTAGTTCCATTAAATCATGTAATTTGTCATAACAGAGGTATTTATATAGAGAAAGGCTATAGATTTTTATTTTATAGCAAAGACGAGTGAGAAAATTACATCATATATTTTCCTATGTCCGTATTTCTGTAACCTTGAATTTCTCTAAAACAGCATAATCTATGTAACTAGTCAATGACTTACAGTCAGTGACAACTAGAAAATGACTCTTCAAAAGTAGTCAAACATAAAGGAAATTTTGTCACTTTGATTTTTCTATTGGAGGGAAGGCAAGTATGACTCTTTTCTAAATGATAGGTTAAAACTTAAAAATCTTGCCATCAACCTGTTAATTTTTGTCTCCTTACCTATCACAAATCCTAGAGGCAGCATGGCAGTGATAGAGTAGATTTTACAGTCAAATCACTCTTGAGTCATTTGCTAGTTTCATGAATCTGAAAGAGGTTTTAATTTCTCTGAACTTCTGTTTCTGCATCTTTACTCTGTGGAGAATAATACTTACCTCTTGAGGCTGTTATGATAACTTACTGATTAAGGTAAATAATGTACATACATATAGTAGGAAATTAAAGCACATTTGAGTCTGTTATTGTGCCCTACACCACTTCAGAAAATAATCACTGCAAAATAGTGAAGAATTTTTGTTGAATCTCAAATATATATACTGGGTTATAAACCTCTATATTTTTTATTTCATTATCTGTTTATAATAAGAAGAGCCATACACACACACATATATACACACATATCTATATATTTAAATACAATATACATATTATATATATAAATTTCCTATATATATAATGTATATATATTATATGTGTGTATAGATATATAAATGTATTATATAATATATATAATGTAATATATATTATAATATATGTATTATATAATACATATAAAATATAACATTATATATAATATATTATATAATATATATGGTATGACATTCTCATTCCATTCTTAAAGGGCCAAATATTAAGAATCACTTCCTCCTTACCACAACATGAAGCAAGTTCAACATGGATGCTCCAACTTCATTTGGGATACCTCACATATAAGGATCCTATATCTTGAAACCATCTCCAGTGGATTTCCTAGATGAAATGAAACAGAAACTCTTGGGAACATGGAACATAAAAACATAGCTTCTTTCAATAGTGCTCATCTAAAATTCCACATCATATTTCATCTTGCTGGTTTTGCCCTAATTATTAAAAAACAATGTGCACTTCCAATCCAATTTGATGTAACCATCCTTGATGATATTATTGCTTGCACTTTCAGGTAATGCAGTTTGTATGTGTTTTCATAAATCAATGTGTATTCTTAAATATATATTAGAAAATAATTAGGGTATAATAAAACTTCCATATCAAATGGGGTATTTTCATTTAACCTGTTATAAAATAAATAAACTAAATATCAGAAATAGCACACAGATGATGAGAGAAAGTAGGAGAGCTATCAAATTATAGTTAGTATGTTAAAGAAAGAAGTCATTTGAATATACAGCTTTTCTCTTTTTTTGAGATGCTTTTAGATGTCTTTCTAAAAGTTGAATGAATAAAAACCATAATACAATATTGAAACACATTTATCTATTTATATTAATCATATTAGTATAAAATTTATTACTCTCTACCTATATATTTCTAGTCTTGACAATTTTGCTGAAGTCTCATTTAGAAATTTGCCAAGTATTTTGCTTTGTTGCAAAATTGGAGCAATTTTCTGACAATATTCTTAGATGCCTCTCTCTCACACACACATACATATACTCACATTCACATACACAAACCACTTAAAAGTCAAATTTATTGCAAGAAATTACACTGCAATCACATAAAATACAATGAAATTACATTTATTCATCAGCTTAGGTCTATACCTTCTAATAGCTATTTTGGTTTCATTACAATAGAGTATTCTATAAAATAATTAAATAAATCTTGGTTATACAAATCACAGTATTGAAAACACTGAAACCTGATTGGGTAAAACATCTCATGCTCAAGGAGACATGTCATAGTGATAAATTTTAAATTAGTTGCTTTAAAACAAATTCTGTTGCTTCACTCTCTTAGTTCCTTCCTGAATTTCTATTTCTACTAATACAGTAATTACAATGGTACTAGATGGCACAAGTGGATCTCTCTTCCTAAAAATTAGATTTGCAAAAGAGTACACTGGGCCCATTAAATAATATTGACATATCAAGTCCTCTTATCAGTTTATTGCAGGTACAGACTTTGAACAAAGAAGGTTGCTCCTATTTCCCCTTCAACAGAAGCCGAGTAAGAAATTTGTATTTGTCTTTTAGCCTCAAACCTAAATCAGTGTTTAGAGGGAAATTTATAGCACTAAATGACCACAGGAGAATGCAGGAAAGCTCTAAAATCAACAGCTCAACATCACAATTAAAAGAACTAGAGAAGCAAGAGCAAACAAATTCAAAAGCTAGCAGAAGACAAGAAATAACTAAGATTAGAGCAGAACTGAAGGAGATAGAGACATGAAAAACCCTTCAAAAAAATCAATGAATCCAGGACCTGGGTTTTTGAAAAGATTAACAAAATAGATGGACTGTCAGCCAGACTAATAAAGAAGAAAAGAGAGAAGAATTAAATAGACACAATAAAAAATGATAAAGCAATATCACCACTGATCAAACAGAAATAAAACTACCATCAGAGAATACTATAAATACCTCTATGCAGATAAACTAGAAAATCTAGAAGAAATGAATATATTCCCGGACACATATACCCTCCCAAGACTAAACCAGGAAGAAGTTGAATCCCTGAATAGACAAATAACAGCTTCTGAAATTTAGGCAGTAATTAATAGCCTACCAACCAGAAAAAGCCCAGGACCAGGCAGATTCATATCCAAATTCTACCAGGGGTACAAAGAGGAGCTGGTACCATTCCTTCTGAAACTATTCCAAACAATAGAAAAAGAGGGACCCCTCCTTCACTTATTTTATGAGGCCAGCATAATCCTGATACCAAAACATGGCAGAAACACAAAAAAGAAAAGAGAAAATTTCAGATCAATATCCCTCATGAACATCGATGTGAAAATCTTTAATAAAATACTGGCAAACTGAATCCAGCAGCACATCAAAAAGCTTATCTACCACGATCAAGTCAGCTTCATTCCTGGGATGCAAGGCTGGTTCAACATATGCAAATCAATAAACATAATCCATCACATAAACAGAACCAATGACAAAAAACACATAACTATCTCGATAGAGGCAGAAAAGTCCTTTGATAAAATTCAACACCCTTCATGCTAAAAACACTCAATAAACTAGTTGTTGATGGAACATATTTCAAAATAATAAGAGCTATTTATGACAAATACACAGCCAATAAAATACTGAACGGGCAAAAACTGAAAGCATTCCCTTTGAAAACTGGTACAAGACAAGGATGCCCTCTCTCACCACTTCTATTCAATATAGTATTGGAAGTTCTGGCCAGGGCAATCAGGCAGGAGAAAGAAATAAAGGGTATTCGAACAGGAAGAAAGGAAGTCAAGTTGTCTCTATTTGCCGATGACATGACTGTACATTTAGAAAACACCATCGTATCAGCCCAAAATCTTCTAAAGCTGATAATCAACTTCAGGAAAGTCTCAGGATACAAAATGAATGTGTAAAAGTCACAAGCATTCCTATATACTAATAATAGAGAGCGAATCATGAGTGAACTCCCATTCACAATTCCTACAAAGAGAATTAAATACCTAGGAATACAACTTACAAGGGATGTGAAGGACCTCTTCAAGGAGAACTACAAACCACTGCTCAAGGAAATAAGAGAGGACACAAACAAATAAAACATTCCATGGTCATGAATAGGAAGAATCAATATTATGAAAATGGCCATACTGCCCAAAGTAATTTATAGATTCAATGCTATCCCCATCAAGCTACCATTGATTTTCTTCACAGAATTAGAAAAAGGTACTTTAAATTTCATATGGAACCAAAAAAGAGCCCATATAGCCAAGACAATCCTAAGCAAAAAGATCAAGCTGGAGGTATCATGGTACCTGATTTCAAACTATACTACAAGGCTACAGTAACCAAAACAGCATGGTACTGGTACCAAAACAGATATATAGACCAAAGGAACAGAACAGAGGCCTCAGAAATAACACCACACATCTACAACCATCTGATCTTTGGCAAACCTGACAAAAACAAGCAAGAGGGAAAGGATTCCCTATTTAATAAACGGTGTTGGGAAAACTTGTCTAGCCATATACAGAAAACTGAAACTGGACCGCTTCCTTACATCTTAAAAAACATTTTTTTTTTTGAGATGCAGTTTTGTTCTCGCACCCAGGCTGGAGTGCAGTGACGCTGTCTTGGCTCTCTGCAAGCTCTGCTTCCTGGGTTCAAGTGATGCTCCTGCCTCAGCCTCCCAATTAGCTGGGATTACAGGTGCCCACCACCACACCTGGCTAATTTTGTGTATGTTTAGTAAAGACAGGATTTCACTATATTGGGCAGGCTGGTCTCGAACTCCTAACCTCAGGTGATCCTCCTGCCTTGGCCTCCCAAAATGCTTGGATTACAGGTGTAAGCCACCACACCTGGCCAACCTTATACAAAAATTAACTCAAGATGGATTAATGACTTAAACGTAAGACCTAAAACCAAATTTATGTTTCTATATCTGCTTTGAGATTTTGGGTTTGGGACTCTGCACACCACTTTCTATTGCCAGCTGGCTTCCTCTTAGATTGTGCAATGGCGGGGAGAAGGCTGGAGACAGGCCAAGAGGGTGAAGAAAGGGAGAAAGGGGCTTATTCTTTACTGTTCTCTTGCTGTCAGCAGTGTTTAGCATCCTGCACCCTGTCAGTGACAGTCATTTCTGTCTACAGATTTTTCAAGTCCTTCCAGAACCAGCGTATTCTGACCTGAGAGAGGTACCAGCCCCAGGTGGCTTGCCTCCTCTCCTAAGGAGTTTGAGTTCCCTGAGTCCTCTCCTATGAGCTCCTGAGATATGAACACCGGCTGCATAGCAACAGTTCTGAGAAGTGTGATACAGAGATCTACAGGGTCTCTTTTCCAAGCTCCCTGTACCCCATCTTTTCATTTTGTTCCCCAAGCCCTAAGGGTGGAGCTGCTTCCTAAATGCTATCTCTGTATAACCCGAGAGGCCTTTTTTTCCTCTTCCAGTTCTCCAACAAATATTTAATCCATTCTTTATATTACAATTTCCTTGTTAAAACAAGTATGGGGAAAAGAATATGAAGAGACACTTCTCAAAAGAAGACATTTACGTGGCCAAACACGTGAAAAAAAGCTCAACGTCACTGTTCATTAGAAAAATGCAAATGCAAACCACAATGAGATACCATCTCACACCAGTCAGAATGGAGGCTATTAAAAAGTCAAGAAACAATAGATGCTAGTGAGGCTGTGGAGAAATAGGAACTCTTTGACACTATTGGTGAGAATGTCAATTAGTTCAACCATTGTGGAATACAGAATGGTGATTCCTCAAAGATCTAGAACCAGAAATACCATTTGACCTAGCAATCTGATTGCTGGATACATACCCAAAGGAATATAAATCATTCTACTATAGAGACACATGTACACGTATGTTTATTATAGCACTATTTACAATAGCAAAGCCATGGAACCAACCCAAATGCCCACTAATGATAAATTGGATAAAGAAAATTTGATACATATATAACATGGAATACTATGCAGCCATAAAAAGGAATGAGATCATGTCCTTTGCAGGGACATGGATGTAGCTAGAAGCCATCATCCTCAGCAAACTAACACAGGAACAGAAAACCAAACACCACGTGTTCTAACTCATAAGTGAGAGTTGAACAATGAGAACATATGGACACGGAGGGGGAACAACACACACCAGGGCCTGTTAGAGGGTGGGGGATGAGGGAAGGGAACTTAAAGGATGGGTCAATTGGTCCAGCAAACCACCAATGCACATGTATACCTATGTAACAAATCCACATGTTCTGCATATGTGTCCTGGAACTTAAAGTAAAATTCTGGATCTTGCTATAGAATTTTTATTTTATTTTTATGTTGGCAGTAGGAAGAAAAAGAAGAGGGAGAGTGAAGAATCTAATATTCATTGAGGTACTTTCCATTAATTTTATTATTTATTATTTATCCTCCAAAAAATCCTATGAAACATATATGGTTGTTACAAGGATTTATGTTAATAAAGATAATTTTTTCTGAGTTCTTATAATGTAGTATTACATATATAGGATATCTATCTATCTATATATTATTCCATGTAATAGTCATAAAGTTTCTGAAAATGCAGTATATTAGATTTATTTCATGCATACAGAATTGAGATTGAGATTAATTTACATATCATATTTTAGACAATTTTGTAAGTGCTTAGAACTGTGATGTGAACACAGTCCATCTGAGTCCCAGGCCAAGCTCTTTTCTTTACCTACTACTGTGAGGGGAAATTTCTTCCTCCCTCCCTCCCACATGCCAATTTGCTTAATGCCCAAGAGTTGGGTATATTTTTAAGTAATAATTAATGTCTTCCTCAAGACACTAAAGGTCTCTATCATTAGGTCTCAAACACATTTGTCAGGGAAGTGTGGGGATATATTACAGGGCATAGAGACCATACAGTAAGTGGCAGCAGAGATAGACAATCAGTGGCCATTTGGTACAGGAAAGAAACAAAGATGACAGGAGAACCAAAGCCTCATCTAACCTTACTCCTAGAGTTAAAATCATGGGTTCAATATCTATCTATCTAAATATTTTCATGGTTTAAGGATGTATGTTTTGGCAACACAAAGACCAGTGCTCAAATTTTGACCTCACTACTTTCTAGTTGTTCTAATTCTCAGTTTTTTCATCTATAAAATGCATCTACTGACACTGCGATACACAGCTTTCAAAATGGCTGCAATAATTCCAGCTATCTCTGTACATACTCTCTTTGTAATGAAATTTTTCCATTTTCATCTTTCAAAGCTAGAATCTGTTTCTCCATCTCTTAAATTTAGGCTTGTCTAGTGTAGAGGAATGTGACTTCGGAGTCTAGAACCTATGAGGACTTACATCTGCTTTTGACCTCTTAGAACTCTTTTGCCACCATAGGAAAACCACACTGGCCTGTTAGAAACACATGGACCCCTGACAGGTAGCACCAACTGTCAGAAACAGAAATGGTCACCTTGGACCATCCAGACTCAGTGGAGCTGCCAGATGACTGTCCCATCTGCATGAATATCCCAGGAGAGATAAGCAGAAATGCCACTGAGCTGAGCTTAAGACCAAGGTGCACACCCACAGAATTAAAAGAAAATAAAATGATACTCATTTTAAGTCATTTAGTTTTGGGTTGATTCATTATGCAGTGATAAGTTACCAATAACTGATTCAAATCACTACCGTCATAGTATTCTTTTAAGGATCGAAATAAAAGATGTAGGTGAAATATATGCACAATGTTTGGTATTGGTATAGAACAACTCTCCAAATGTTTACAGGGTGTAGAAATGACTTTCCCAGCATTGCCATGGGATAAACAATGACTGACCATAATGAATACTAATGAGGAATGTACTCACGCTACAAGAGTTAAATATTGGGGTACATCATATGTTCGTTCTGAGACTATTGGTTCAAAGCAAAAGAGAGGCATGATTGAATTGAACATTTATCATTAATACTAAGATTCTTTGCTATTCTTTGAGCATCATCACTAATCAGATATTTTTCTGGGAACTTGAATTAAGGTGCATGTGTATGAGGAGATAGAAAGTTGCCTTAAATCAGTGCTCAAACATTTAGAAATGAGGCGGTATATATAATCTTTAATATGAAGAGAATTCATTTATGTACATACATTTTCTTTTTTTCTATGTCTCTTTTTTATTTTCTTCATTTTTTTTATTACACTTGAAGTTCTGGGAAATATGTGCAGAACCTGCAGGTTTGTTACATAGGTATACACGTGCCATGGTGGTTTGCTGCACCCATCAACCCACCATCTACCCTAGGTATTTCTCCTAATGCTAGCTCTCCCCTAGCTCTCCACCCTCTGAGAGGCCCTGGTGTATGATGTTCCCCTTTTCATTTATCATATTAGAAACGAAAGCCAAGAAAAAATATTAACAATTGTCATTATCAGTTAATTATTAGTAAAGCATTAATTTAAAAATAAAAATAAACCCATAAAACAGTAACATAAATGTCACATTTTTATGAAAGATAATTATATTTTCCAAAACAAAAAAATTAGGGAGTAACACTGTTCTACATTTTTGTAAATTTCCTTAAAATCTGACTTAATAGAAAATAACCATATTCAATCTGCATTCAACCTGTGTGATATATTATTTTTGTGGAAATCTATGAAGAAAATCTAGTTTGATACAGACATGCACTTTTTGGAAAAAACAGAGAATTTTATGGCTTTTATAGTTATTGTAGAATACTTTTTTGATAGCTTAGCAACATTTTATGAGAAGTAGTTTCGAAAAGATCAGTTACAATATAAAATTTGAAACTACATCAAATAACTTTTCATACTATTGTATTAAAATCCACTAGCTATCTCTTACTGTAAATAAATCCTTTATCTATGATTGCTTGGTCATCATGCATTAGTCATCTAGAAAATATTGGTTGACTAAATTATGCATATCTTCAGATTATTAACATATATGAAATACCAAAAATTACTTTTGTTAAAATTACCACCAATTTCACCAGGAGAATTTTAAAGTATTGGGGAAATGTCATGTCTATAGTGGCATACAAAGAATTTTCAAAATTTTAATTTTTACTTCAAAGCTCAAATTTGATCACTGGCAACAAATACAAATAGAAAATAGTTGCTTTCCTTAGGATCACTTTGTTTATTTTTGAGAAATATATACCAAATACATTACGTCTCAACGACTATTTGTTACACTTTTATGTTAAAATGATGTTAAATGAAAAAGTAGCTAGTTCAGTGTGCAACTCAATTACAAATGTGCTTTTTATTAAATAAAACATCATACTTCAGTTTGCAGCACAAATGCTTTATTCATACTTCCCATTTCATCACAAAGAATGTTAAGATGGTGTTTATTAGAGAACAAGTTAGAAAAAATAATGTATACTCCTTCATAAAGGACATTGTTAAGTAACCTGCTTTTTTGCTCATTTGCTTGTTTACTTTAAAGAAATGATGGTGGAAAATACAGTGACTGCTAGTAACAGTCTGGTGTTGTCATATTGAATTTTGGCTTTGGAGCACTACCTCCTTCTGTCTCTGTACAGGGGAGCCTCTTCCTTCTGCCTTCTCTTTTCTTTCTTACCTATTAAACACTCTTAAAGCCACACAAAAAAATTAACAAACTGATTTAAACACATATTTTTTTTCTTTTTCGTATTGCCATCTCTTAGGATGATAACATTACTCTAGGACACAGTTTATGAAATGCTAAACTTGGTGCTTGCTAATACCCCTTATGAATCCAGAATTCTGTAATTCTAAGCAGGACTAAGTGGGAACATAGGAATTTGTCCCCTAAATTAGCTCCATTTGCTTCTGTAACCCAAGTGTCTGGACTCTGCATATTCAGAACCCTGGCAATTGATGACCAGAAGAATAGCCTATGACTTAGCCTCTTTGGATAACATCAGCATTGCACTAAGACACTGTGCATGAGAAGCACACCCTGGGAGGTACTATTATCTTACCACCACTTAATTTTTAGATCAATGAGCACAAGAAGACATTTCCTTTTGGAAATATCAGAAAATTAATGCAGGATTGTAGGAATTACATACAACTCCCCATGCAATGCAATGCCAAATTTCAAAAAGTACAAAGGGATGCACATGAAATTTGGCAGAATTAGGAGGCTTTACCTTGAAGAAACAGAATGAAAATGATCTGCCTGAAGTAAACATTAATGTTTTACTTTATGGGTATGTTCCTCCTTTTAGTTCAGCATTCCCTAGATTCTTTCAAACTTTATGATTTTTGTTTAATTATCATGTATCTCTCACAAGTGAGGCTTTACAATTCCAGGTGGCAATAATAAAGTCCAAACTTACGGATGTCTCAGTATTTCCAATCTGTGGAATATAAATTTTGAACATATACAAGTTCAGTGGCTTCCATTTTCAGGATGTGAAATATGTATTCATGGTTTTGTTGTTTTGACTGTTTATATCACTTTATATGACAACACCTAGACCATCATAAAAGAAGTAGGTTGAGAAAATAAAATCTACCTAATTTTAACATTTAGTGGAAAAATGCATTCATAGATCACTTTGCCCTAGAATTTCCTCTTACCATTAAAATAAAGATGATAAGAACAATTTATTAAGTACTTTTTATATTCTCGGCAATGCACTAAATTATTTACTTATAGCATCTGAATGCTTATCATAAGCCTATGAGGTTGGTGCTGTTATCATGTCCATTTTATACTGAAACTCAAAGTAGTTAAACTTTTTCAAAGTCGCACTGCTTTTAATGGCAGATCTTGTGATCAGGTTTGTCTGATTCCAAAGCCTAAATTAATAATGATGCTCCTTCATTGCTAATTGTTTCTTTATTCAGTGCAATCACAGTAGCCAACAGATGAACATCCATTAAGGCTCATGTCATAGACTGTCTGAATGCTCTGTATGGTTAACTGGATGAATGTAATCTTGGACTGCATTCTGGGAGCAACAGCTGTATGTAAGCATTGTAATGATACTGATCTCAGCAGGCAGAATGCAAAGCTGAGGAAAAACCAGAGACAATGTCTCATGGTGACTCTGTAATGATGAATCAAACTATTAACAAAATATTTAATAAGAAGATCTAGGCAAAAGATAACACATGAATTCAGACAATAGGAGCAAAGGGTAATACAATAATGGCAAAGCAAGTTTCAGACGGCAGCAGAAGTAGTCGATAAAGATCCCCTGATGTACTGAAAAAAGGGGTGCTGACACTTTTTATAGATTGCTTGCAGCCTTTTCAGTGTGAGGAGAATGTTTTAAAACATACCAAGTTGGCTCTGACAGTATATACAACCCTCCAGAAATCGGCATCTCCCCTCCTTTACAGTTCAATGAGTCCCCTTATCATATTATGAACCTATGCTTTACTTCTCAGGCAGGTTAAACTGCTGCGAGATACACTACAAACAATAAGAAAGGAGAGAAGAGAAGAGAAGGGGAGAAGAGAGGAAGGGAGGTGAGAGGGGAGGAAAGCAGTGTTGAGTTAAAGAGAAAGAGAGCGGCTGAGAGAAAAAGGCTGGCCATGGCAACTATATCCAAGGAAGGAGGCTCAATCAAAGATGATGCCAAAATCTCAGAGACTCAGCTCTTAATAACCAGTAATAGAACCATGAAATCAAAACTAACAACATGCAGAGGGAAAGAGCAGGGACTGGTATACAGGACAATGTTCAACAGGATCATTCAGATCACTTTGTGGTAGAATTTGGTGGTACACAATCATTGGAGAAATATGTGGTTTAGCTTGATGGATTTCACCACTTAATATCCAGTGCATTTGTGAATGTACATTACCCTATAGATACTGCTTATGTTTGCCAGACCTTTGTGGAATCTCCTTAAGTCACCAAGGTCTGCTGAGTTGGTTTGTTGTACAGGTTTTGAAATCACTGTATTGAAAATGAGAAACCCATGAGACTGAGGGGTAGGGATAGTGCTGAAAGAAAACAGAGAAACAGTCTCAATATTAGAAGACAGGAGGAAGAAAACAAAATTATTTCTGGAGAATCATCATAGTTTATTGTCTCTTGAGAACAATAAGGTAGATAGAATAATTGGGAAAGACTAAGGCAAAAGAGCCAACTTGGTATGTTTTAAAACATTCTCCTTACACTGAGAATAACTGGGAAGGGCTGACGTAAAAAAGATGTAGATCAGATGTGAAGTCTAGATACATTATAATAACCAAAATAATGACGTTTCATAAGAATAGAAGAATAGGAGTAAATTAAAGGAAGATGTGGACAAAAGATGAGGAAAAATTGATGTAAGTATAGAATCGGCAGGAAGCAAAAATGTTTCAAGAGACAAGGAATTAAATTCATATTTTCCACCAAGTCCTACCTTTATTCTTTTTTCTCTCTCTCTCTCTCTCTCTCACACACACACACACACACACACACCAACGAATCCCAGGATTCAGAACTTAGTCTACCAGCCCAGTTCTATCTAATACTGATAATACTGAATAGTGACAAACAGAATTACTGTGACTATTTACAAATGGCTACTGCTTCCAGGCAATTTTCAAGGCCTGGAAGAGAGTATAAATGTCATCTAGACACAGTGAAACATAAAAGATATTTTGGATGTTAAAGCTCAGACTTTTAATATATACCAACTCTAAAAGCTGCAATTATGTGGTGGCAATAACTGTGTGGGTAAATATAGTGTACATCTCAAAGATAATAAAAGAAATGGTCCTCATAGGGTAGTTTTAATGCTAAATTTTGTGTTTGTAACAATTGCATTTTAAATCCTTAATGCTGGTGTTAAGATTTTCAGCATAAATCCATTAGATTTTCACACTATTCAGACTCAAAAGTAACAAATATTCTTAGAGCAAAAAATTACATAGAAATTCTACTTTAGTGATTATATTCTTGATATGTGTAGGATTTTGACTAAAAGCATTTAAATTATACTTTTAATTTAGAAAGATAGCTCCCAAGAAAGTACCATTCCCTGCCCAAAAACAGATAGCAAATAATTAGAACAGCACTTTGAAAGGCCAAGGCACAGGATCGCTTGAAGCCTGGTTTTCAAGACTAGCCTGAGCAATATAGCAAGATTCTGTCTCTACAAAACACAGGAGAATTAGCCAGGCATGTCAGTGCACAACTGCAGTTCCAGCTACTGGGGAGGCTGAGGCAGGAGAATCACTGGAGCCTGGGAGTCTGAGGTTACAATGACCCATGATGGCATCACTGCCATTTATTCCTTTCCCTCTATTCCCATGTAACTTCATTATTTGGGTTATTATAATGTATAATATTATATAATCATTATATATATTTTATATATATATAATATGGGAGACCGAGGTGGGTGGATCACGAGGTCAGGAGTTTGAGACGAGCCTGGCCAACATGGTAAAACCCCAACTCTATTAAAAATATAAAAATTAGCTGGATGTGGTGGTGGGCACCTATAATCCCAGCTACTTGGGAGGCTGAGGCAGGAGAATTGCTTGAACCCGGGAGGCAGAGGTTGCAGTGAGCCAAGACTGTGCCGTTGCACTTCAGCCTGGGCGAGAGAGTGAGATTGTCTCAAAAATAAATAAATAAATAAAATAAAATAAAATAAAATTACCAAATGCCATGAAATCAGAAAATGATAGAGAAAGATTATGCTCATATAGGATTTATTGGCTAAGAAGCATTCAAACATTGCTAATTGTATAAACCCAGCTATATACTATAAGCTATGTAATAATTGGAGTAGGCACAATTCTCCAGATGGTAATACAATCTTACTGCCATACTATTGTCAGTAAGAGTTTGATCTGTGTCAAGAATGGAACCAAGCACTACAGTGCACATAGGTCTTTCACTTCCTTTTTGTCCCATCCTGGCAGTCAGACCCCGAATTTCTAGTTCCAAGCAGCCAAATAAAGGCTCAGGCAAATCCTGGCCCCTTGCATAGTCTGGCGATTTATATATTTGGGGTATATATGGCTTAGGATTTCATAGCCACAGAATACTTGTAAAGGAATCCATAAAACATAGCCCATAATTGTCTTTTGCATGTTTATTAAAAAGGAGTAAATGAAGCAGGACTCATCCACAGCCTTTCCTTTTGGACTCAGGAGAAGATAGGATGTGTACTTAAACTACGATTTATAATCTCAGAACCTCCTGCAACTCCCGAAGAGCTATTTATCATCTCAGTGCTAAATGTAGCCTGGAAAGAGAAAATGAACCTCCTGTAATGAAAAGTCTGAAAGTTGGAGCTATAAACGACTGCATGGAGAGTTCTGGGCTGAATTTATACAGACTGTAACCATCGTTCAAGGTGAAGAAATCAATGACAGCACAAAAATCATCCACCGAACCTCAAGAGACACCTCTTTTCTTTGTGCTTTGCTTTTCTGTATAGTGTTCTCATTCCTGATCAAATTCTCTCCTCAGGGAGTGCTAATTGGCTAACAGCTACAGAAGTCTGTTTTATTCTATAAACTAACAGGATCAAAGAGTGCTCCATGGAAAACTTAACATCAATACTACTTCTGACTTCATCCAAGAGAACTGCTATCCCTGTAATAAGTTTGTTGCCACTTTGGAGTCTCTTTTCCAAGCTTTTCAAAATATTTAACAAGCTTTAGGTAAAAAAAAATACAGTTATTTAAAACAAACAAACAAAAAAAACAGGTTATTTGGTTTTAGACATTAAAGAGTATATAACCTACTAAATAAACACAATACTGAAGGTATAGTGGGAGGTATTCATATTTTTAAAAATTTCTATTTCCTAAAAAATTAGCCCATATTTACCAGGTGGTAGACACTCTGTGCACTTTACCTGTATTAAATCAGTTAATCCTCATGATAACCTTAGGAAGTTGGTACCAATGTTAATCACAGTTTACTAAAAAGCAAACTGAGGTTTAGATAATTTAAGACTAAGTAATTTGTCCAAATTCATACAGATAGTAGATGTCCACATCTTTCCACTTACACATTTAGATTAGAAATGCATTATTTTTATAACAAATTTAGCTAAAACATTTTTGCATTTAGTTTTTAAATGTTCTTAGACTATAAAAACCAAGGATAATAAATATGCCTAACTTTCTTCACACTACAAATGGTTATTCAGGCTATTTCCTTCTCTTTTTCTTTATAAGGTACGGTACATAGATAAATTATTGTATACATGTAAATTTTAAAATACTTTACTATAAAAGTATCAAGCATAGAGAAAAGTTAAAGGATTTTATAGTAAGCACCCATATACCAATAACTAGATGTTGCTATTAATATTTCACTACATTTTGTTTATCATATATATCCATCTATTATATATTTATCATATATCTTTATCATATTTCTATGCATTTATTATATTATTTTGTATCCTCCTTTTAACTTTACATCTTATCTTACTTTAATCCTAAACGTACGTACTTCACTTCCCTTAAAGAGATTCACTGACACATTCATCAGGCCAAGCTCAGGCCTAATCTAGAAGTTTACTCATTTGAAATATTTTCTTCTCATCCTTTACCTTCACAATACTCCAAATGCTACTTATCCTTGAAGGTCTAATTCCTGTATTTCATTGCCCATGTTAAGAATATTTTGCCTATCTTGTCTTTAAGTAAGACCCAATGTTCTTCATTTGTTTAAGAGTGTTTAGTGCTGGCAATTACATAGAAAAGGGGAAACTGAAATTTCCATTTTTAATCTCTTTAAGAGAAATTTGCATTACATGGAGATTCCACATCACAATAAGGTATTTTATAGTAATATTTGAGAAGAGTAATGACTAACAGAACTTTCTACAATGTTGGAACTATTTTATATATCACTTTAAGAATTTAGCATTGGGGTTTTAATTTAATTAACTTAAGTAGCCATATATAGCTAATGGCTACCTGATTAGCACAGCTCAAGACTAATATATTGAAGATAAGAAAGGAAGTGTTTCATATTGTGTGTTCAAGCAGTTCCACTGCTGGTTGTGCCTCCAAAGGAAAGGAAATTATTGACCTATCAAAAGGATACCTGAACCCTCATGTTTACTGAGGCATTATTCATAATAGCCAATAAATGAAATCAATACATCAACGGATAAATAAAGTAAATGTGGTATGTGTGTGTCTATATACATATATATGTATATATATATATATATGTATATAGACACACACATACACAATAGAATATCATTAAGTCATAAAGAATGAAATCCTGTCATTTGCAGCAACATGGATGCAAATGCAGATCATCATGGTAAGTGAAATAAGCCAGGCACAGAAAGACAAATACTATACATTCTTACCTGTGTGAGCTAAAAAATTTGATCTCATGGAGTATAATGATAGTTAACAGTGGCTGGGAAGAGTGTGTGTGGGAAGAGGGGATAAATAGCAGTTGGCTAATGGGCACAAATATATACTTAGAAGAAATAAGTTCTAGTGTTTGATAGCACAGTAAGGTTATTACAGTTAATAATAATGTATTGTGTAGGTCAGAATAGCTAGAAGGAAAAAGTTTCAAATATTCCCAAAACAAAGAAATGATAAATGTTCTAGGTAAAGGATATCCTAAGTACCTGGATTTGATCATTACACATATACTTGTGTCAGATACTTTGTCAGGTGCTGAAGATGCAAATGATGTGTGTGTGTTTGTATACATACATGTATATACTCTGTTTCCTCAAAATACATATGTATGTATATATACATATAAGTAGACACACGTACATATATATACACACATCCCTTTAAATATGTGTATACACACCCCATATATGTATACACACATCCCCTCTGTACATATACAAACACACATAAGCTGCACAGGCAATATTTTTATAGTTTTCAGGACTTTTGCTTTTCACCAACACTGGTATCTCAACTGAGCTACAAGTTTATATCAAGAATATACAATTTTAAAAATAGAAGACAATAAAGGAAACAGAGTAGATAAATAAGTAAGATTAAGTTTTGGTATAATCCATAGGTTTAGTAGTTTAGAGAAAAAGATGAAAGCTTAGTTTTAGGTAGATGTAATATACATGCCTATGAACTATGCACAAGGGATGGTCTAGGATAAGGAAGGAAGCAAGTAGGAAGAAGGAAGTATTTCCTATGCAGTTTCAGGAGTTTTACTTCTCACCAACACTGGTATCTCAACTGAGCCACCAGTTTATATCAAGAATACCCAATTTAAAAAAATAGAAGACAATAATCTCATATTAATCTTAATAATCTAAATAATCTGTCTTTTAGAGCTAAGTTGGCATTTTATGCATCAAAATGGTAAAAAGTAGAAATGGCATGCATTGCATCCTGATAATGAACAGGTAGGGTTCAAGTTGTATTTAACTACATCAATTCTTAGGACAGAAAATCAAGCATTAACTTAAAATTTACTTGCCTCAGATAAGTAAAAAGTGAATAGTGAAATATTTACATAAAAGCATGACCTGGGTATTTTTATTCAAACCCAAGTAACCAGAACACTAATATCAACTGAGATTACAAATCTCTCTTGAACCCTTCCTTTTCAAGGAAACACACAGTAGCATTTTATTTCAAGAAACTTTGAAAAGAAAAACAAAGTCTAGAGTATTACTGGGCACAAAAAGACATTCACTCCAGTTTTCTACATGTTTAAATCACTGTACAATAAGGATTAATATTCAGAATCATATTTCTTTCACATTGTAAGTTTTGTAATTAATGTTTAATTTTTACCACTACATTATGCTTCCTGAGAAAGGGAAATTTATAAATGTGCACTTAAAAATGCTTACCTGGAGAGAGTTAAAACAATACATTTTCCTGCATAACATATAGTTAAGTCAATCAATTGATGAGAACTCTAATACTACTTAAAAATCACTTTAGCTTCCTTTTATGATTTGTAATATCTTAAAATATCTTTAATCTTTATGAAATTTCCAGGTAAAATAGTAGTAATTATTACTCTCCCCTGATCAAACACGAAGTAACTACATAAAAGATATAGAGAAATTATAAGTAAATATAAATATATCCATGTGGCAGAGTAATTCTCAGGCCTAAATATGTCTTCATAAGGGCTGCATAGGGAAAGTTTAAGTACAAATTTGTCTAGACAGGATATTTTTGTGAAGCAAAACTAAAAAGCCCCCAAAGTCAATTTAAATGACTAGTTTTATCCTACTTGTGTGCCTGCCTATAGAAGCTCCATCCACAGACCTATTGATTTAGATAATCTACGGATAGAGGAAAATTTCCTTTTAGCATCTTTCCAAAAGTTGCCCAGAGGAAGGTGATTGGTCCCTTAGGCTTCGTGACATAAAAGTTGAGATTGAAAGGCCACCTCCTCTCAACCTGTGAATGTTCTTATTCCAAGAAATTAAGAGGTTAAAAAACTGACTAAAATCTGAAAAGCAGGGATTAGAACAAAAGAATAAGAGAGGTTGAGAAGCAGGATGAGAATTGAAGCCTCTTTACCTTTAAAGAACTATGAACAAATAGTTAGAGAATCACACAATAATAATTAGTAGCACTGTTCTTATATTCTTATTCCTTAGATGTGGACTGTTCTCCAAAGACTTCCATATATTTATCTATTATAATCTGCACATCAACTTTGTCAGGCAGGCAGCGGAGAGTCAATTTTTCCAGATAAAGCAAGGTTGGTAATAAAACACCATACAAATGAGTAGCCATCATGTGTTGGCTATATATTAATTCTCTTAATTCTCACAATTACTGTGTGAAATATGTAGTATTATTACTCCTATCTCATGCATGAACAAATGAACACATAGAGAGATACCAACTGACTGGTAGCTTATGTCACTTAGCATATGGTACAGTTAAGGTTAAACATCTAACTATCTTGACATGGAGCATATTTTGTTTATTTGTTTTTCAGTAGATCACATTTTCTCCCATGAAAGAGTTTAATGTATTTCACAAAAAATAATGGGGAGTCCTCAGGATGAACTGCTTTCAATGTCAGGAAGAATTCTTTAAACAACAGTTAAAAGCAGAATTATTTTAAAAGAAAAATAAAGGGAGTATATTGTTTTTGCCTTTACCTAGAGGTAGGGGTACTCGTTTAACTAATATCCACTTACTGATTCATAAAATTGAATTCTCCCATTACTTAAAGAATAGAGAAACTAACATATATTGAGAGCTGAGTGACAACTGCTTATGGTCATAGTTAATCTTCAAGATTTCACCTATTTTGGAAAAAAAGAAATGAGGCATTGAGAGTATTTCACGTTATGACCATACAGTCTGCAAGTTGTGGGACTAGACTGTATCTCTAATGCCAACTGTCTTACACTGAAAATCTTCTATTACGACAGCATCCCTAGAGCTGAGTCCTACTTGCCTTATTTGTTATCTGCCGTGAGGGCCCAAATTTCACACTCAAAGTTGAGGGCTTTGCTGAGTTCTTATACCTAACACAGTTCCCAGATAATTATTTTTTGACAGACTTAAAAATATGGCATGAGGTAGAGCCTAAAAAATTTAACTGAAGCAATATTGTAAGGAAAAGTATGTGTTGGAGAATACAAACTATCCTATCACTAGGCCAAGAACCAGTTCCTAGGGGTCTGAAGAAAATGATAAAACTGAAGCAGAAGGAAATAAACCTTGTATCATTTCTGGTAGTAAATGTGAGCAGAATAAAACCAAATATGACCAGGGGCATTCCTCCACATTTCAGTCACCTTTTCTTTTAGAGAGAGAAGCTAGGTGCATGGAATGATCATGTTATTACTTTTGAATTCCTGACTTTCTGCCGCCTACATCATTCAGTTATGTTTTATCACCTTTTATTCCCCTTGGCAACAAGATTGACCATTAGTCTGAGTTGACTGTAGATATCTAAGAATAAAATGTTATAACTCATGAACATAGTCTTGTCAGACAAGGTTAGGATTTATTTCTGATAGACAGGAAGGGAATAGGTGTTTTTAACATCACTAAAAATGTAAGATGTATGGCGCACTACCTGTTTCTTCTCTTTAGCAGAGAGTGAGAAAGAGAAAGAGAGAAGTCAGAAAAGATACATGCAACTTCTTGATCATTTTCAAATACGCTTTAGTAAGAAGCTTTAAGGAAACTTTATCAAAACCGTAATATTCAGTATATACTACTTTGTTTTATGCAAATAATATATATATATATTAATGAAGTCATGCACACCAAATTAAACATTGGATTTGATTCTTAAGTTAATATTATTTGACAACCCAAAGTAGACTTTTCAATCATACTTTTATCTGAATTTTATAATAGACTAATGAAATCACTAATAATGTTGTAAAACTAGAACAAAATTTGCAACATTTAACAGAAGAGCCACAGATCACAGAAAGGCATCAGTACAAAACTGATAAATAATTAATTGAATAAACAGATCTTTTAGACTTATAGAAAATAGACATGCCAAGTTTTGTTCCAGAAATTAGATTAAGACATTTCCCTTTCAAATACTAGAGTGGCTGGGCTACATATCTTTTTACTTTGTTACAAAGCCTGGATCCCTTTTATCCTGTTACAATGAACTAGGAGATGAAAAATCCCAGTAGATCTCAAGTGACTTTTCCAGGGCTAAATCGCAAGCAAGGTTTCTTCAGGTGTTTCTTATTAAAGTAAAAATATCACTATAATGAAATTAATGTTTACTTCTCTATCTTGCTTACAATATTAGAAGCTATCTTACCTTCTTAAAGGTAGGAATAATGCTGCACTCACTTTTATACTTCCAAAGCCTATGACAGAGCCTGGTATATATTAATAGCATGTAACATGTCTTCTGGAGGAATTGGTGTTCTTTTAATCTCTGTGTTCCAATATAAATGCAGAGAATGAATTAGATCTTAAAAGTCCTTTTTAGGTATTAAACTTCATATTCCAGATTCTAGAACTAGTTTCATTTTTAAAAAAAAAGAATTATCTTCATGTTTCTTGCAAGTTGTATTAATTTTGATGTATAAAGTGCATTTTTAACACAGCCAATGGTATCTTGAAAAAATTTGACATGGGAATCAGCTCTTTTTATTGTTATCAAACCACAACAGAGTGCAATTAAGACATATGCCTATGGGTAATAATAGTTTCTTGTAGACACATGCTCCTAAAGGAACATAGTGATTCTTATCAGAAGTCAGAAATAAAAGAGAATGTGACAGCACAAGTATATAACATAGTCATTCCTTCATTCAATCAATAGTTACATGTAAATTCTATTCATAAGACTAAATCATTAAAGACAAAAATACTTGCCCTAGTAGAGATCAAATTTTACTGGTGTTACAGATAAATAATCATAAGCATAGCATACTAGTAAATTATTTATACATTAGAAGATCAGCACTATGTTAAAAAAAAAAGAGCAGATAGCAGATTAAGGCGTATTGGATGTATTAGGGGACATAATTTTACGAAGAGTGGTCAGCACATGTCTCTTTGAAAAGGTAACATTTGAGTAAAGTCTTCAAAGGAAAGATTAATACCTGAGAAAAAAATTCCAAGCAAGAGTAACAGCAAATGTAAAGACCAGGGGTAGGTAGTGGTCCCTGCGCTGGTAACGGGGACTGAAGCAGGGCTAGGAAAATTAATATAAATAGAACAAAGTCTAAAAGGTAACAGCACATTATTACTTTGGCTTTTGAGCTGAGAGAAATAAGAAACCATTAGATGGTTTTTGAGCTGGTTTGAGATTTAAAAGGTGACTTTGGCTGCTGTTTGAGAAAGGCTATAAACAGGCAGAGGTAGAAGCAGAAAGACTAGTCAGGAAGTGGCTCTAATAATTCATTACCCTGGTCCTGATAACCTGGACCAGGGTAATAGCAATAGCAGAGATCGTGAAAAGTGATAGTCTTTTGATTATGGTTTCCAAGAAGAATTAGAAGGATTTGCTAATGAGTTGATGTGGCTATGAAGGAATAGAAGAGATTCAGGAATGATTCTTAAGATTTTAACATGGATCCCCCAAAAGTGGAGTTGCCATTAAATGAGATGAAGTAGACAGCAGCTAAAGCAAGTTTTGTTTTGTTTTGTTGCTTTCCTTTAGAAAAGTAAAACATTATGTTTCTTTGTAATGAGTTTAGGATGTCTTTTAGACACTTAAGTAAGCAGTTAAATTTAGAAATCTAGAGCACAGAAGAGAGTTTGAGCTAGAGATATGTGTTTATGAGTCATCAGCATGTACTTTGGATTTCTGACAATGAGATATGTTCACAAAGGAAGTCAGTGTAGGTAGAAAATAAAGGGTAGGAAGGGGAAGAATGGGAAAAGAAGGGAACAATAGGGAAGAGAAGAGATGAAGTCCTAGTACTAAGCCTAGGGCATATCAGTGTTCGGAAGGCCAGAGAAAAGAAGACTAAGCAAAAGAGACTGAAAAGAAGTGGCTGATGAGACACGCGACTGGAGGGTTTGGACTCCTGGAAACCTAGTGAAGAAACTGCTTCTAGGATAAGGAAGACATTTCATTTGCATTTCAAAATCTAACCTTGGAGTAGGGAGCAAAATGGTAGAATACAAGGCTCCACCAATGATCCCCCTGACAAGGACATCCAATTAACAAGTATCCACAAAAGAAAAGCACCTTCATCAGAACCAAAAATCAGGTGAGCACTGGCAGTACTTGGTTTTAACATCCTATCCCTGAAAGAGGGAATGAAGAGGTAGAAAAAAATCACGAAGCTAATGCAGCCCCTCCTCCACGCCCCAGCAGTGACAGGGTGTGGAGAGTGTTCCAGTGTTCTAGGGGAGGGAGAGCATAGCAATTGTGAGGCATTGAACTCAGGGGCTGTATTGCTAGAGCAGAAAAGAAAACTAGACCAAACTCAGCCGACATCCACCCACAGACAGAGCATTTAGACCAGCCCTAGCCAAAAGGGAATTGCCAATCTCAGCAGTCAGAACTTGAGTTCCTGCAATCCTTGTCACTACAGGCTAAGGCACTATAGGTCTTTAAGTAAACCTGAAGGGCAGTCTAGGCGACAAGGACTGCAATTTTTATGTGGGTCCTAGTGCTGAACCGGGCCCAGAGACAGCGGACTAGGGGGACATGCAACCTATTAAGATACCAGCCAGAGCAGTTAAGGAAATGCTGGCATCACCCCTTTCCAAAGCCCAGGCTGCACAGCTTGCAGCTCCAAGAGACCCATTCTTTCCCCTTGAGGAGAGGAAAGGGAAGAGTGAGGGAGGACATTGTCTTGCATCTTGGATACCAGCTCAGCCATAGCAGGATACAGAACTGGTCAGAGTCATGAGACCCTTGTTCCAGTCCCTAGTTCCTGGACGATATTTCTAGGCACATCCTGGGCAAGAAGGGAACTCACTGTCTTAAAGAGAAAAACCCAGTCCTGGCAGCATTCATCATCTTCTAAGTGAAGGGCACTTGGGCCTTGAATAATCAACAGCAATACCCAGGTACTATGTCAAGGGCCTTGGCTGAGCCTCTGAGACTTGCTGGCTTCAGGTATCACCTTGGCCACAGTGGCATACAGCACTAAGCAGGCAGGCTCTTGCAGTCCTAGATTCTAGGACTTGACTCTTGAATGGCATTTTCTGGATCTGCCCATTGCCAGAAGGGAGCCCACTGCCCTAAAGGGTGAGTCCCAAGCCAGGTAGCGTTAAGCACAAGCTGACTAAAGAGCCCTTGGGCCTTAAGGAAACACTGGGGGCAATTTGGTATTACTCTCTGTGGGCCTATGGTGGTAGTGGCCATGGGGTGTGTTAGACTTATTGCTATAATGAAAACAGCATAAGAAAAACCTGCCCCCATGATTCATTTACCTCCTACCAGGTCCCTCCCACAACATTTGATTATGAGAGCTGCAATTCAAGATGAGATTTGGGTGGATACACAGCCAAACCATATCAGGAGACAAGATTAAAAAAAATAAAAAACAATAAAGCATGCCTATAAGATCTAGAAAATAGTCTCAAAAGGGCAAATCTGAGTTTTCAGCCTAAAGAGGAGGTAGACAAGGAAATAGGGGTACAAAGTTTTTTCAAAGAAATAATAGCAGAGAACACAAACCAAAAGAAATATATCCGTATCCAAATACACGAAGGTTATAGAACACCAAGCAGATTTAATCCAAAGAAGACTACCTCAAGGCATTTAATAATTAAACTCCCAAAGATCAAAGATAAAGAAAATATCCTAAAAACAGCAAGAGAAAAGAAACAAATAACATACAAGGATGCTCCAATATGTCTGGCAGTGGCGTTTTCAGTGGGAACCTTACAGGCCAGGAGAAAATGATGATATGATTTGGCTGTGTCCCCACTCAAATCTCACCTTGAATTGTAATAATCCCACAGGTCAAAGGCAGGGCCAGGTGGAGATAATTGAATCATGCGGGAATTCTGCCATACTGTTCTCATAGTAGTGAATAAGTCTCAGGAGATCTGATGGTTTTAAATATGGGAGTTCCCTTGCAAAAGCTCTCCCTTGCCTGCTGTCATGTAAGATGTGTCTTGCTTTCTTTTTGCTTCTCGCCGTAATTGTGAGGCTTCCCCAGCCATGTGGAACTGTGAGTCAATTAACCCTCTTTCCTTTATAAATTACCTTGTCTCAGATATCTTTATTAGCAATATGAGAACAGACTAAGGTCGTGCCATATTTAAAATGCTGGAAGAAAACCACTTTTACCTTAGAATAGTGTATCCAGCAAAAAAATATCTTTCAAACATAAAGGTTAAACAAACACTTTTCCAGAGAAACAAAAGCTGAGGGATTTCATCAACATGAGACCTGTCCTACAAGAAATGTTAAAGGGAGTACTTCAATCAGAAAGAAACAAATATTAATGAGCAAAATTACCTGAAGGTACAAAACTCACTGGTAATAGTAAGTACACAAGAAACACAGAATGTTATAACACACCAGCTGTGGTGTGTAAAGTACTCTTATCCTAAGTAGAAAGATTAAATAATGAACTGATTAAAAATAGTAATTACAACAACTTTTCAAGATACAGGCAGTATGACAAGATATAAATAGAAACAAACATATGTTAAAATGTGTGTGCTGGGGGGAGGCAGTTAAGGGTTAGTTTTTATAAGTTTTCTTTTTGATTGCTTATGCAAACAGTGTTAAGTTATTTTTAAAGTAATGGGTTATAAGATAGTACTTACAAGCCTCATGGTAAGGTAAAACAAAAAAAATATATATACAATGAATCCATAAATCTTGACTTTCATTTCAGAGCATTAAGCTATTCCAGGCATTGCAATTGGAAACAGACGTCAGAATTCTAAAGCAGATATAATATGGTCATAGTAATACCAGTGAAAGGAAAAATAATTATTTTTTATTGAATAACTGCTATGTGCCTGGTACTGTATTTGTATTGTCTCTTATCAGCCTTCTACTTGCAAAGTTCTTAGATACTATTATCCCTATTTTAAAGATGAGAAAATCCTAACTCAAAATTAAAAGACATTTCCATTGTCATGAAGATAGTGAATAATGGAGCCAGGATTGGTATTCTCTTTCAATGGACGAGTCACAATTTCTTGGGCTGTGCTGACTGCTCTGCTATAAATGACGTGGTAACCTCAATGAGTCATTTGAAATATCTAGGCCTTACGTTACTCAACTGTAAACATATAGAAGCTATCAACTGAAAGGACAATTGTGAAGGCAATAAGATGTACATAGTATGGCTTCCTTAACTTCTGAAAAAGTACTGAAGAAAATAATCCCACCAAGATGCAAGATAAAGACTTCAGGTTGCCTGAGATTGGTCTAAGATGCTTATTTATCAACTACTGGTGTGATTTACACAAAAGAGAAAGAAGATTCTTAGGAAAACATAGAAAAAGCCCCCATAATCTATAGCCTCTAAGTCAATAGAAAGATAATGCCCCTAATTAGTACATTTGACTCCAACTTAATTTCTATTTTAAGGCTGAAATTTATACTGACCTCTGAACCTCAGGTACTGACTCAGATGTTTAATGCACATAAATTCAAGAGTAATGGAGAACTTACAGAATGACTGTGGCATAACCTAAACTTTTACTATCAGAAAAGAAGGCTACTGGCCTTAAAATTTCTGCTACAAGGCCTAGCACTTGCAAATGCCCAGTGCCACTTGCTCTGTGGCATAAGGTTATGAAATGGCAATGCTTCCTACATGCAAAAGTAGAAACAGCCATGTTATGCAAAATTATCTACAACATCCAACCCACTGAGGCTCATACACAACTTATGGTTTCATTATACAGAATTATAATGGGTCTCAATATTCCATATACCTTGGCTTTAATAGTTTTTCATCAGCTTAAGGACCTTAAGATTAGGCCTTTGCTTAGATTGGCTAGCATCGTCACCCTGGAAACTCCAGTGTCCTATAGAATTACACAAATTGATAATCTAAAGATAGCAAGCATCTCAGAAATTTCTGAAGTATTTATAATGTATTTGTTAATAATTCATGGTCAGAAACAGGCATATGAAATTAAAAATGACTGATTTTCAGTTTCCTAATCATATATAATTACTTAAATAACTGTAAGTCTTTGGTACTCACCATATCAATTATGGGACATCTCAGGTGATTGATTTTCATTGGTCTCTGCCTGAGTTAACTTAATTTTTCAGTTCTCTTTCTTCCAGATTCTTATTAGAATTGTTGTCACATAAGAAATTAATTCTATTTTTCTCCTATTACCTACTTGTAGGCTGTGATTCTCCTTTGGCCAGTCCAAATGCACTTATCAGAGGATAAATAGGTAATGCCTTAATAAGAGTAGAACTGAGACATTATTAAAGGTCAGGGGGCTGCTTTCTCAGTTTCCAATAAGCAAGTGGCCCATCTAATTCCTTCAAGCATACCTGAGCTATTTTTCCTTTAAATATAAAGTTACAACTTAGAACCCTACATAGCAACCTCAGCTATACTTTTCTCTTTATGCCTAATGTAAATGTTAATTCCCAAGCCATATCAGAAGCAATAAAGATTTAGTCCATTCAATTTCATACCATGATCTGGAGAAAATTGGATCTAAGATCTCTACGTGAAAAGATCATGCAATTGATAGAGATAAGCATATAAGTCCACCATATAAGAATGTAATCACACTCAACATTGCACAATAACTGATTCTCAACACTAAGCAATGAAAGTTGCATCTGTTTTTAGTCACTTCTTACTAGACTTAAATTTAAACTACACTTTGTGGCAAAAAGGCACCATCATACGGAATTTCCCACATGTTGTCTGTAGAGAAAACCATTTCAAAACACTGATAGGACAGCATCAGTTATATAAGATATTGACATTAAGTCATAAAAACGCTGAGCTCTAAATAAGCCAAAGAATAGAGTATTGGTATTTCCTAAGTTGCAGTTCAAGGAAGTCTACATCATTCAAAAAAATAAAAGTCTTATCTCAAGTTGATATTTATTACTCTCAAGTTTTGAGAAAAAAAGGAATGAAGTGGTCCATCAGTTCTCATTAACTCAGAATATAAAAATATCTGGTAGACTCATGGCAGACGGCTTGAATTAGTCAGACAGTGTGGGTAAGGGTTTAGCGACAATTTATATTTTGTTAGAAGGAAATAACCATAGTGATATACTGTCATTTCAGTTAGTGTTTATAAATGTAGAAAAATATGCTAACATTGAAATTTTTACTTAGGTCACCTTGCTCTATTTTTTCTGATTAGGAGTTCTGTAATTTATATGAATAATTTATTAGAAGAAGTTACCAATCTTCTTATAACTCAGGTACATTGATGAGAAAAACATTTCAAACATAAATAGAATTCTAGGATAACTCACCTAGCAAGACTATGGCTGAAATAAGTAAAGCCATGTAATACACACCCCAATAAAGGGCATTTGTCTATATTATACACAATTGGAGAATGGCTTCTGTCCTGCACAAGTTCCGTTTTTCAGTCAACACAGGCTAAATTTCTTATCTTTGTGGAAGAAAAAGTAGGCTTCAGAAGTAATTGCTTCATAATGCTTAGGGATACTTTCAGTTTACCAGACAAGTCTGTACTGATCTGTGTGTATTTTATAAGTTCATTATATGTATGGTTTTGAAAACATAAACTGTTTTAAAATTTTTCATTTTCTTTAATTTTGTAATAATAGGGACCTGTACTTCATGCAATTTAATTTTGTAGGCACTATTTATAGCGTTATGGCACAGTTTTGCTGTATTGCCCAGATATATGATTTCTAAGTATTTCGAAATGACCAAATCGAAGCTCAAACGAAAGATATTTCTATCTAAGTATACATCTCTCTATATATACATAAAATAGCATTGTAAGATCCCATTTTTCCCCATGGATGGACATTACAGTTTAGTCTAAGCCAGAAGGAAGTTGTCCACCCATGGCTCTCTCTAGTGGACCATATGGTGGCTTTCAAAGTGGCCATGGGTGGTAGAAAAGGTAAGAAGGTATATTTCCAAAAAGAGAGCTGATGCTGGGTTAACAAAACAATAAATGTCCACTTCAATATACACTCATGTCCAAATATATCACATATATAAGGATATATAGGCATTTTTGTATACATATATTTTATTTTATACACACACACGTAGCCTTGAAATATTCAAAGGCCCCATTTGAAATTCAAATAGATTTGTATGCTGATAGATTGAACACTATATATTGATTCTTGTACACATGTGGGTCTATGCCTTACTCATAAGAAAATGAAGAATCTATACATTGATGCTACAAAGTAAGAAAAAACCTCAAATCTATTAATTATAACAATTTTGGTCACATTATGGATTCATCCATTAAAACATATGTGTGCTGGACAAAATAAATGTAATAGTCCCATTCTAACGTAAATAATATATTGCTTGACAATAATATATTATCAAATTGAGACAGGGCTCCTGATGTAAAGCTAAATGACTAGCCATTCAATGTCAGCTTAGGAAAAACAAGAAGATACTATATTGCAGTTCAAATAAACTATGAACAAAATATCAGTGCCTTCTGTATCACCCATATTTATTTCTAAATGTTTTATGATGTATAGCCAACAGTTATTGCCATCTTCACATAGAATTACAGTATGTATCATCCCCCTATCAGAACCACAAGCAAACAGTGTCTTGATATTTGCTCCTGCCAATCCAATCTGCCATTCCAACAGTGTTTACAATTTAAAAAGGCAATTCTATTTTCTGAATCCTTGAGCAAAAATTAATACCCTTTTTTCCTTCAATACTGTAGATCCAAACCATCACCAAACCACATGACTCTACCTTCAAACACATTCAGAATCTGAATTTTTCTCCAGCTTCATAACGACCACATAGGTCCCAGCCAACATCCTCTCACCAAGAGTATTCCAAGAGTCTTCTAACTGATCTCCATACTTCCATCATTATGTCTGTATAATCCATTTTCAATAGTAGCCAGAGTAACCTTTTAAAAATATTAAATAAGGACATCAGTCTTTTGCTCAAATCCTTTCAGTGCTTCTCATTTCAATTAGACACAAAGTCTGTATCATGGCCAGAAAGATGTATAGAATCCACAATCCCTCCTCAGTTACACGTTCCATGACATATCTGGAGAAGAGTATTAATCTGCTCTTCTCTCCTTTGCGCACTCCATTTCAGCCACATTGGTTTATTTGCTATCCTCAAAAACACTAGCCATACATGTGCCTCCAGGCCTTAAGACTTGCTATACCGTGTCTGGACTGCTCCAGCCATCTCCATATTGACCCTGTCTCTCTTTTCTTTATTTGCTCAAAGGTCACCTGCTCAGGGAGTCCTCTGAGTCCACTCCATTTAAAATGTGGGACCTCCAGTTTCTTATCCCTCTTCTCTGCTTTATTTTCTATATCTTGTTTATTACCATCTGGCCTAATCTATATTTTATTCTTTTATTTGTGTATTATCAATATCCCCCTACCCTACACGGAGAATGTAAACTCCATAAGAATGGTAATTTTTGACTGTTCTGATAACTGTTGTATCATAATTGCCTAGGATTTGCTTGGCACATTATGGATGATCAACAGATGTTTCAGCTGAATAAAGTGATTATTGATATAGGAGGGGTGAAACTGGACCTTACTGATAATAGACAGTCACTAGCATTATGAATCATATTTTTCTTACTGACCATACTCAACGCTTTGCTTCTCTTCAAGTAAATGATCGAACTAAAGGAGATATTATATTGAGAGGAAGTGGCTAGCTCCTTAATCAACAATACACAAGTGCATAGTGCTTTTATATGCATTGCTCAGTCTACCCTTCAAAGAACCCTACGAGCAATATAGTGCTATCTCTGGGAATATGAAGAATCTGGGATCAGTAATTTAGGCAGGCACATTTATCTACTGGCAGAGTCTAATCTCAGATTTCTGCTTTCAGTCAAGGAATGCCTATGCCATTTGAAATAAAATAAGTCTATTTTTCTTCTACTTAAGATCCTTAGAGAGATTCTAAAACCACAATCAAAAGAATAGAGTATTTCCTATCTGAACAACCTTCCCCTAATGTACTCATGGAATTTCCCTGACTTTAATTTAAAGTCATATCCTTCTAACTCTCTGCTGCAACACTTTATTCCCTTATACATCACCTTCAAATTAAAGCACCAAGCAATTCTCACTTTGCCCCTGTCTTGACAAACTTATCCCAATACCACTGAACTGAGTACTAACATGGAGTCGCAGATATGTGGTGGTGATGGCAGAAAGTCAAACAGTATTGAATCCAGATGACTTTGGAAGGTGTAAATTCCCTCCCTCTCTACCACATATCTACTGTTTCAAATAGTGCTCCAATAAATGGTGCTTTCAAGAAATTTACCATATTTATTGAGTTTCTACTATATATGAAACAGGAAACATCAGGAACAGACGCAGAGATGAATAAATGAGGCTCCATTTCTACAAGAAGTTTACAAATCGGGGGATGCCACATGCTGGGAAATGCAGCCTGGTATATTGAAAGAAAATTAGAATGAAATTTGGAACCCAGATGTGATTCTGCCTTCTTCAAGATCACACTTTGATTCATCTGCCGGCATAAGTGTTACAGCAAAGAAATAGAGTCTAGAGTAAAAAGAGTCTAATTTTGTTTCAGTAATCAGATATATAAGCATGCTATGGTTTATAAGTGTGTTTCTCAAAACGCAGTGCTATGAATTATCTACATGAAAACTGGCATAGATACTTTAAAAATGCAAATTTTGAACTACTACTGAATTGGTGTCTATGGGATAAGAGGAGGACTTGGGGATATACATATTAATAAAGCCTCTGAGGTGATTCATATGCATTGTAAAGTTTGGCAACTAAGCTAAGGAAAAATATAATGATTAAACTAAAATAAGCCATCATTTAAGTCTTTTACTAATAATTGAAAAAGTCATTCAGGGTTAGCAAATGGAGGGAGATGCTCAGAATGAAAGTACCCATATTTCTACTTTAGTAAAAGTTTTGTATCATGTGTAAGCCAACTTCTACAATGCAGACCAAGGCCACAAGTTGCCAGTTAAATTTAGCATTCTAAGTCCTATGGAGATTTGTCTTGTTGGCAAAAAACGGGTAAGAGCTCAAGTGGTTTAATCCATTTGAACATCTATATTTTTGAAATAAGGCATCATATTTATTTCTGTGATAGTATGTAATGATACAACAAAACAAAATTTTAGTAGCTATCCCTGAGAAATAATTTATCTACAGCTTTCACAATAAATATATGAATCATTACCTGTATTGTGCCAAAATACAGGGAAATTTTAAAGAATTGCATATAGTAGTCATTGTACAAAACATCACAAAGGAGAATTATTTTATGTAGTAGAATCATAAGCATTATAATATCTTAGAATAAAATAATTCTGAAAATGAAAAACTTTACCTTATAGATACCACCAATAATATATAACTAGCATTCATACTCACTAATATTAAAACCTTTTGAAATAAATTACAGTTTAGCTGAAATGTATCTGCATTTGGTTTGTTCATATATGAATCTTTTGTTTGCTAGTGACTGCAAATTCATTTGGTTGTTTTTTTAATGCCTATCTCTCACCTACATTTTCCCCAATATTTTATCATTGGAGGTAAATGAGAAGAAATCACGTGAACTCAATAGTTGGTGGTAGCTAAAATGTTGCCAATTTCATGTTATAATTAGGGGTAGACAAACTACTATCTGTGTGTCTTGTCTGGGCCGTAGCCTGTTTTCATACTACTAGCAAGATAAGAATAGTTTTATCATTTTTAAACTATTAAGAAAAAAATAAAACAAAGAATATGTGATGAGAAACTTATTGTGTCCCTCAAAGTCTAAAATACCGATTACCTGGGCTTTTGCACAAAATGTTTGGTGACCCATTTATTACATTACATAAGGAATCCTAAAAAACAAAGCAAGAAACTGATGATTAAGCAAATTGCTTTGCTTTCCATCAGCAATGCTGAAAAGTTCATTGTCAATGTTAAATAAGTGATATAGTGAACTAAAACTAATACAAAGTGAGTAGCAAATAAGAAGATATACATAATACAGTAATAAGAAATTAAAGGTCTTAAGAATTATAAAATGGAAGACTGTAGGGCTATTTAGAGCATAGTCAAATATTTGTACACAATTTCAATAACTTGAAAGTACTAATATATTTCCTGAAACTACAGTAACTTATCCTTAAAAAAATAATAAATATAGTGACTACAAAATTGCATAAGTATTTATTGAAGAATGTGTTTAAGTCTACATCAAATTCTGTTTGATAGGGAAGGTAATAAAATACAGTATCTAGTCCAAAATATAGCTCATAATTAGAGTTCAGAAATCTTTGCTGAACAAATTAAAGGGTTTCTCTTTTATTTATTCTAATAAAAAAATAAAAATGATGTTCAAGGGTACTCTCCATTATTGTGGCATCAACTCCTTAACAATGCTAATAAATGAGATAGCACTGTACACTGGTATACCTTGCTCCTCAGTCCATCATCCTGTGTCTGTATGTGGAGGGTTTACAATGTCAGTCAACCAAAGTCTTCAAGTTTTCTCCAGTATGTAGGTATATTCACTTCTATCTTTATGCAACTGTAAGAACTCCTTTTCAGAAGAAAGCTTTTTTAGAGAGGCATACATGCACACAATATAATCCCTTCTTCATTCTCTTCTCATTTTATTCTCCCAAAGAGTTTCTCAGTTATGTCTGCAGTAATCTTATACTGCATAAAATGTCAAAATGTTCTAACACATAATACAAAATCTGTTTTCTAGCCCCTGGCTCAGCCACAGGGAAGAACATGTGCTCATTTGGTAATAGTTAGGGATTTTTGAAGTTTTCATAAAGGTGGAGAGTGCTCAGGAAAAAGAAACATTGTGAACATAAAAGACTTCCCATGGTGGCATAAACTTCTGTTCAAAATGCTAAAAGTTCTGCAACAGACTAATGCTAAAACTGGTTCCTTTCACACTTAAATCTACTGTTTAATCATTTTTTTCCTTACCTCCCTCTTTTGAGATACTTGAAAACCTTTCATTCACAATAAAAAATAACAATTATTTGATTCAGAGGGCACAGGAATTTAATTGGATCAAACAGAGTTTGAAAGGACGTAAATTACTATTGTACTATTTGGATGCTTTCCAGGATATGGGGAATAAAACGAATGACAAATACTTTTTAAACCATTAAAATAGGAAAGATCACCTAAAATTTAAAAAGTAGTATGTAAAAATGAAAAAGAGAGCTTCCTAATAAAAAGTTGACTCATGTAAATATTTTCTTTAACTTTACTGTAAATGGACAATTTATAATTATATATTCATGGGATATAAAGTGAAATTATCATGAATACAATGTGGAATAATTAAATCTAACAAATTTACATATCCATTACTTCAGATATTTATCATTTTTTGTAGGGAGAACATTTGAAATTTATTATCGTAGCAATTTTGAAATGTACAATACATTATCATTACTATATTCACCACACTATGTGGTATACCTCAAAAAGAAACCCACCTTAGACCTCCTTTCTAACTAAGCTTTTGTACCCTTTGACCATTATTTCCCCATTGCCTCCACTCTCCAGGCTTCTGTAACCACCGTTCTATTCTGCTTCTATGAGTTTGACTGTCTTAGATTCCACATATAAGTGAGTACAGGCAGTTTTTGTCTTCTGTGCCTGGCTTATTTCACTTAGCCTAATGTTCTCCAATTCCACCCACATTGTTGCAAATAACAGAATTTCCTTCTTTATTAGGGCTGCATCGTATTTCATTGTGTATATATGTACCACAGATTCTTTACCCATTCATCTGTTGATGAACACTTAGGTTGATTTCATATCTTGGCTGTGAATGGTGCTGCTGAGAACATGGGAGTGCAGATACCTCTGACAAACTAACTTCAAATCTTTTGGGTAGACATCCAGAAGTGAGATTGCTTGATCATATGGTAATTCCATTTTAGCTTTTTTAGAAACCTCTGTATAATTTTGCATAATGGCTCTTTCATTCCCAACAGTGTACAAGAGTTTCCTTCTCTCCACACCCTTCCCAACATGTGCTATCTTTCATCTTTTTGATAACAGCCATTCCCACAGGTGAGATAATGTCTCATTTTGTTTCGAGCTTGCATTTCCCGAATAATTGGTGATGTGGAGCATTTTCTCATATATATGTTGGCCATTTGTATGTTTTCTTTTGAGAAATGTCCTTTCATGTCCCTCCCACATTTCTTGTTTTTGCTGCTGTTGTTTTCTTGCTATTGAATTGTTTGAGTTCTTCATATATTTTGAATATTGACCCCTTACTGAATGCATGGTTTGCAAATGTTTTCTCCCAATCCATAAGTTGTTTCTTCATATTGTTGTTTCCTTTGCTGTGTAGAAACATTTTGTTTAACACAATCTCATTTGACTATTTTCACTTTTGCTGCCTGTGCTTTGGGAGTCAAATCCAAAAAAAGGTCACTGCCCAGACCAACGTCGTGTTTCTCCCATGTTTTCTTCTAGTAGTTTTCACAGATTCTGGTATTACAATTAAGTCTTTAACCCATTTTGAGTTGATTTTTATATATGGTGTGAAATGAGTCCACTTTCACTTTTCTACATGCATATATCTAGCTTTCCCAACACCATTTATTGTAAAGACTATTCCATTCTTTTTATGTGTTGTATACGGCTTTGTTAAAAATCAATTGGCTGTATATGCCTTGGTTCATTTCCGAGCTCTCTCTTGTGTTCCACTGGTTGATTTGTGTGTATGTGTGTTTAATTAATTACTTTATTTAATTTTCCAGTACCATGTTATTTTAATTACTATAGTATTAAAGTTTAAATTTAGGTAGCGTGATACCTGCAGCTTTACATTTTTTGTCCATAATTGCCTTGGCTAGTCAAGGTTTTTGAGAATTCCAAATGAATTTTACTTTTTTTCTCTTTCTATGAACAATAACACTGGAATTTCAACAAAAAATACATTCAATCTGTAGATCATTTTAGGTAGTATGGACATTTAAAAAATACTAATACTTTTAATCCATAAACATACACCATCTTTCCATTTATTTGTGTCTTCTTCAACTTGTTTCATCAATGATTTATACTTTTCAATATACAAGTCATTTATCTCCCTGGTTAAATTTATTCCTAAGTACAGATGTTCCTCGATATACAGTGGGGTTATGTCCCTATAAACCCATTGTTAGTTGAAAATATCATAAGTCAAAAATGCATTTCATACACCTAAACCATCAGACATCATAGCTTAGACCAGCCTACCTTAAAAGTGCTCAGAAAACTTAGACCTAGCACAAAACCTATTTTAGAATCAAGTGTTGAAAATCTCATGTAATTTACCAAATGGTGTACTAAAAATAAAAAAAACAGAATGGCTAAATAGTTCCCAATCCTAAATTTTAAAAATCATAAGTCAAACCATTGCAAGTTGGAGAACATCTGTGTATTTTATATTTTTTGTAGCTAATATAACCGGAATTACTCTCCTATTTTTTGGGTAGTTCATTGTTAGTATATGGAAATGATACTTTTGTGTGTTGACTTTGTCTCCTGAAATATTATTATATTTAAGTTTTTTTTGTTTTGTTTTGTTTTGTTTAGAGACAGAGTTTTGCTCTTGTTGCCCAGACTGGAGTGCAATGGCATGATCTCGGTTCACCGCAACCTCTGGCTCCTAGGTTCAAGAAATTCTCCTGCCTCAGCCTTCCAATAGCTGGGATTACAGGCATGCACCATAACACCCAGCTGATTTTGCATTTTTAGTTAGAAATGAGATGTCTCTATGTTGGTCAGGCTGCTCTCGAACTCCCGACCTCAGGTGATCTGCCTGCCTCGGCCTCCCAAAGTGCTGGGATTACAGGCATGAACCACCACACCCCTCCTGTATTTGTTTATAAGTTCCAACAGGTTTGTTTGTTTTGGTGGTGTCTTTAGGGTTTTCTATACATGATTTCTATACTTAAGATGCTATAAACAGCATTCAGCAGGGAAGCCATCAGATTCCGGGCTTTTCTGTAATGGGAGGCTTTGTATTACTGATTCAATCTCCTTCCTCCTTATTGGTCTGTTCATATTTGCTATTTCTTCATAATTCAGTCTTCGCAGGGTGTATGTGTCTAAGAATTTATCTGTTTCTTCTAGGTTATCCAGTTTGTTGATTTATAATTATTCATAGTAGTCTCTTATTAGTCTTTGTATTTCTGTGCTATCAACTTTAATATCTTCTCTTTCATTTATAATTTTATTTACTTGAATCTTCTCTATTTTTTTCATATTTGATTAAATAAAGCATGTTAATTTGGTCTTTTCTAAAAACGACACTTAGTTTGTTGATGTTTTATATTGTTTTTCTAGTCCCCATTTTATTTATTTCTGCTTTCTTCTTTAATATTTTCTTCTTCATGCTGACTTTGGGCTTAGTTTGTTCTTCTTTTTCTAGTTCCTTGAGAAGCAACATTAAGTTCTTTATCTGAGATCTGTCTTTTTATGATATATGCATTTATTGCTTTAAACTTACCTGTTAGAACTCTTTTTTCTACATTCCATAAGTTTTAGTATGTTGTATTTTCATATCCATTTATCTAAAGATATTTTAAGATATCTCTATAAAATTTTTTCTTTTACCCATTCAAGTACATATTGTTTAATCTCCATTTATTTATGGATTTTCTGAAATTCATCCTGTTATTGATGTCTAGTTTCACGGCATTGTGGTCAGAAAAGATACTTGATATGATTTCAATCTTAAAGTTTCTAAGGCTTGATTTCTTCCCTACCATGTTACCTATCTTGGGGAATGTTTTAGGTTTGCCTTAGAAGAGTGTATTTTCTATTGCTGTTGGATGAACTGTTTTATGGAGGTCTGCTATGTTCATTCAGTCTGAAGCATTGTTCAATTCCCATGATTCCTTATTAATTTTCTTTCTGGATGAACTGTCCATTATTGAAAAAGGGTATTAAAGTTTCCTACCATCATTGCATCATAGTCTCTCTCTCCCTTCAGGTAGTTTAATGTTTGTTTTATATGTTTAGGCGTTCCAATGTTGGGTACATATATATTTACAATTTTTAAACCTTCTTGATTACTTCATCTTTTCATTACTATATAATAACTTTATTGGTCTCATTTTATAATTTTTGACTTAAACCTATAAAATTATTTTGTCTGAGACAAGAATAGCTAGCCCTGCTTTCTTTTGCTTTCCATTTGCATAGAAAATATTTTTTGACTCCTTCACTTTCAGTCTATGTGTGTCCCTAAAAGTGAGGTGAGACTGTATTAGGCAGCATACAGTTGCATCTTAAAAAAAAAAATCCAGTTGGTCACTCCATGTCTTTTTATTGGTGAATTTAATCCATCTACACTCACAGTAATTACTGACATATAAGGTTGTAATACTGACATTTTGTTCAGTGTTTTCTGGTTGTTTTATTGATACCTTACCCTGGGTGATCTACCTATACTATTACCCACAATATTCCCCATGAGGTAAGACCAACATGGGCTTCTTAGGAAACATCTCAAAATACTAAAGAAACTGTTTAACTGCTCTGGCTCTCTTTTTCTGTTGTAGAAACCATGGGCCCAGGGAAATTCTCTTCATCTGGCATTGTGCCTACTTGGGGGAGTGGGAGTGGTGGCACAGCTGAAGTGATACTATTCTTCTTACTTTTCTTTTTGTTTTCATTCAGTTTTGCAGAACATGCCAGTATCTCAGGTTTTTTCTAAATATTGGGCTTTTCAAAACTATGTTCTAGGCTATGGATAATTTCCCATTGAATTTTCTGTTGTCAGGAAGTGCAGCCTGATCCTTCCTATTCTGCATTCTTGCTGACATCACTCCCCTTTAATTATGTATATTTTTAATTCATTTACCACACTCATGCAGTGCAGTGAAACATACAAAACACTTCAATAATGCTACAAGGGATATGTTATATCAAGACTATTTTTTACCACAAGTACCTTCAAAGGACACTCAAAAACATGTTAAATTCAATTCAATTCCTGTCCAGTGGGCTCACAATCTAAATTACTAGCAACAAATAGAAGAAAAATCAAATGAGTGTTGTTTAAATGACTTCTAATTAAAGTAAGTTCCAGCTGTATCATATTAGCATTGCATCAAAAGAAAACAATGTTTGTAAAATATTCTTAATAAAACTTTGTAAACATAGAAGACTTCCTATTTACAATAACTATTTATATTAACTGCAGAATTTAAGATCTGCTTAGTATTTGCATTCACTGTAGAACTGCTTCTGGGAATGACTGAATATGAAAAATTACAACTCTATTATAAGGTAACATGTTAGAAAGAATATTAGACTGGAATCCAGAGCCTTGATCACCTAGGATCTTGTAATTCACTATATGATTTTAGGCAGTCAGTTGACCTTTAGGAGCCTGTGTTATAGACTCACCCACGGTTACCTGTACACATAATTTTTATTATATAGGTCTCATGTTTAGACTCTAGCCCTCTGAAATAAAATACAGTTATTATTACAAAGAATACGAAACGTTTACCAAAATACACTGCCTCCTCTTCTTAGGGACACAGCTAACTATATTTCTTTTTTCTCTGAAGTTATATGGTGCCATGAGATTAAGTTTTAGAAAGTGAAATATAAACATATATAAATGTTTGCACATACAATCCTCTACTTCTGCCTGGCTGGCATGGAGATGACCATGATGACCTTGAAAACCACAAGCTAGGCCAGGCGCGGTGGCTCACGCTTGTAATCCTAGTACTTTGGGAGGCCTAGGCGGGCAGATCACAAGGTCAGGAGTTCAAGACCAGCCTGACCAACATGGTGAAATCCCATCTCTACTAAAAATACAAAAATTAGCTGAGTGTGGTGGTGCACACTTGTAATTCCAGCTACTCAGCAGGCTGAGCCAGGAGCACTTGAACCCTGGAGGTGGAGGTTGCAGTGAGCCACGATCCTGCCATTGCACTGCAGCCTGGGTGGGTGACATAGCTAGACTCTATATCCAAAAAAAAAAAACCCACGAGCTAAAGACTGTGAAATAAGGTCTCCTTGCCAGACTGTTCAGCCATCTAAGATAATGAACTGAATGAGACATAATTTCTATCGTGTTAAGTCACTGAAGTTTCCAGTATTTTTGCTATAATAACATATTGTGTCACTGAGGGCTAAGGATACCATTCACCATGTTAAATAGTAGAGAATGTTGAGCTACGTAGTTAGATTTCAGAAATATAAGGAAGATCGCTTGGTCTACTATATATCAGGAATCATACCATTTTGTAGGTGGTAATATGACACTCTTCTATGGAAATAAGGCAATAGCTAGGTAAACCATCTATGACATTTCACTGCCTTTTGGAGGCTGTAGCTCAAGGAGGGAGTAGATTCTGGAGCAAGGTCAGAGTAAGACAGCCAAGGTAGAAGTGGAACACCTATACATTTCAAGTTAAGACATATATAATACTTGCTGTATTCATTTCCTTTTTGTTGTCACTTGATATTTATTAACGTATTCATTGCTGAATTCCAACTTTATTCAGGAATTCTGAGTTATAGCAAGGAAGGGATCTGTAATGACCATATTTTCTTTTCATACATTTTCTATAATTCAATGATATTTCATATTTGTATCTTAGATTAAAATGCAAATTTCTAGGCATATAAGAAAAATTATAGTACCAGAATGTAAGGAATCTGGTCAAAATAAAATATTTTATGACTAGATAATAGAAGATCTTAAAATCTAAGTTTACTGAATCACTAAACATTAGGGACATTTTATGTGTGTGCTTTTAAAAGCTTCCTCTGCCAACATGTGTTCTCTCCCCTTCGCCAGGCAAGGACTGCAAATTAGATGTAGTAATTTTGAATATGTCTAATTTATCATCTGAAAAGAATTTAGATTACTATTGCAACCAAATATATTAAAATGCCTTGCTATTTTTTTTGTTTGGAAGTGAAAAGCTGAATAAGTGGGAGACCTGGCACGGTGGCTCACGACTATAATTCCTGCACTGCGGGAGGACAACGAGAAAGGAATACTTGAGTCCCGGAATTTAGGACCAGCTGGGGCAACACAGTGAGACCCTGTCTCTAAAGTAAAAATAAAATATGATAAAATAAAAATAACATGGAAAAGGTGAGTGGTATGCCCATGACAGTTGTTCAACAAATACTATTTTGTATCAACCATTGGTCAAGCATTGTGCTAAACACTAGGATGAGTTTCTGATCTGTACTTTCATTAATATTCTATGGCTACTAGATACCAACAATGACAAATATAACAGTTTGTTAAATACTATGATGTGATAAGTTCTGGGTGCCTGGTAATATATAATAAGGTCTCCTAAATAAAAAAAGTTATAATTTATTTGTCACTTGTTTTTATTTTCAATTATCATGCACCATGTGCTTCACAAGTGTTAACTCATTCAGTCTTTCTAAACAGCCTTATGAAGTACCTGTTATTACCATACTTTATAGGAGAGTAAAGCCAAGATCAGAGAAGCCATATGGCTTTCTGAAAATCATTAAGCTAGTGAATAGCAACGTTCATGTTTGAACATAGGTAGGCCTCTTAAAGCCAAAGCAACAGTAGAAGCAATCTTAGACATTATTTTGAAGATATTGAAAGGGTCAATAGGAAAGAGTGCTGTGACTGATTATCAATGTCTATTATGATTGTGGAATAAGGGAGTAACAACAGAAATACCATAAATGACATACTTGAATCATGCTATCTTTCATGCCCATATCTTGCAAACAATAGCACAGGTCTAGGGACTGTACATGAGAAGCTCTAAATTCAATGAAGATAACATTTTTCTCCCACTTCTGTAATTTTAGAATGTCTTTAAAATATTTTAATCATAGGCTAGTTTTAAATAAAATGAAACAAATATTAGTCAATCATACCATGAGTCAGGCACAGAGCTAGTTATTATGATACACATAGACTCTTAATAGAATTTTATTCCAGGATAAATGAAGTTTAGTGATCATTTATTCCTGAGGGTGCCATAGATGGGATTATACATTTGAACAAGATTCTTAATTATGATATACTGTGTTGTCAGTGTACACATGGTTTTAATGACATTACTCAGGAAATAAATAAATACAAAGCCAGGAGTTTGCTGTCAGTATAATAACTCTATCTGATCAGAGCCAAACATATGACTGATTCTATTTGTCTAGGTCTGTCAGACATGTAAGCTTCATTTCTCCAGGGGTGATATGGTTGCTTGCAAAACTGTCAAGAGAGTCAAAAGAGGAACCTGGTGGTACAACATAAAAATTTCTCATCCAATTGTGATTCTTTCAGGGAAAGGAATACTATCTGACTTATTTCTGTATATGTCTGTTTATCTAGCACAGGACTGAGGAATAGGAGTTCAATAAATATTGACTAATAAACTTTTGATTCTATAACTAGTTCAGAATTCTTATAATAACCTCATAATATATGAAATGAGTTTCTCCTATACTTCCTTCAAACTTTGTTGTTTCTAGGATTGTTTATTTGGTAAGTAGCAAATATTCCTGTTAAATCCTCCAAAATCTATTTCTGACTATTTGATACAATAAATTAAAATAAAGAGATTAGAGTGTCCATGATTAGGAAAAACGGGGATAATTTTTGTAGATAAGGGCATATTGGACATTATAAACAGTTTCATGCAATCTTTAGAGAAAGAAAAAAAGTTCTCAGTAGAAAGCATTTTTACTAAGTTATGCAAATTTGGAGCTTTACTCTTACTGCTCTGAAACATTCTTTGATACATTCCTAAATAACTGTATCCATGTTTCTGTCTTTCTCTATTCAGGCAGGAAAGAATCCTCTATATTAAATGTAATTCATCTGACTCCTAAATTTCTTCCCTAACTTCCTCTTTTTTTTTTTTTTTTCTGTCACCAGGCTGGAGTGCAGTGACGCGATCTCTGCTCACTGCAACCTCCACCTCCTGGGTTCAAGCGATTCTCCCACCTCAGCCTCCCAAGTAGCTGGGACTACAAGTGCATACCACCATGCCCAGCTTATTTTTGTTTTTTAGTAGAGATGGGGCTTCACCATGTTGGCCAGGATATTCTTGATCTCTTGACCTCGTTATCCACCTTCCTTGGCCTCCCAAAGTGCTGGCATTACAGGCTTGAGCCACCGTGCTCAGCATTACAGGCTTGAGCCACCGTGCCCAGCCCCTAACTTCCTCTTTCTCACATCATACTTATTTCATTTAGATAGCAGAAAGTAAACAATGATTTTGAGTACATCCATGAATGTATGATTAATGAAGTAATTTTCCAAGGAGTACTTGTTCTTTTTCAACGGTTTATTCAATCATATATATGTCTAAGCGCAGAGTTTTAGGAATTGTGATACATATTTTTGGGCATGGCCCTATGGACATAATACACCTATTTTCCTATGAATCTGGTATTAGTTCTCAACTGACCTCTTATTATGTGCTTAATCCATTAATTTTATGAGAATATTTAAAAAGAGACTGGATTAATATAAATTATAAATTTACTGTGTACTGTATTAAAATTAATAGTCTGAGTCTACATGCATACCTTACATTTAACATATTTTAGGAATGAATCTTCTGGAAAACATAGCACTTATACAATATGTATATTTAAAATACCTTTTTGAAATTTGAGCACACCAATTATCCTCAGCAATAAATTTAATTTATAATTTATCCCTACTAAAAACAAACTTACTTAAAATTAGAAAGATTAAAGGTTTAGAACTCTAGTCATGAAGTCAGTATGTATTCTTACATTCTGAAATATTATTATTCTGAATTGTACTGAAAGAGCCACTCCAGTCACAGCACAGAATACAAACATAGAGCTTTTATTCCTCTCAAGTACATGTCACCTTTGTTTCTCACCATAAAGAAAAGAAAAGAAAAGAAAAGAAAAACCTCCACAGATACTTTACTCTTTTCTTCTCTTGGGTATATTTTGCTTCATCATTTTCAAATCTATAATTGTCCATTATGTGACTGCTGTACAAAGACTCTGTATGAAGATTGAGGAATATTCACAGGAGGGCACATACCGTGTTCCATGACTCTTGGGTATGTGTGAACCAGTGTATCTCAAACTGCAAGTTATACTATGAACCATTAATAAATTATGAAATCAATTTAAGGAATGATTATCAGAATTTTTTATATCACAAAATAAACTAGAATTGGATAGAGCAGATCACACACACAGATAAACAAAATTTCATGCATATGAAAAAAAGCAATTATTGTTTAGTAAAGATTTTGATTTTGTGTGTGTGTGTGTGTGAAAGAGAGAGAGAGAGAGAGAGCGAGAGAGAGAAGTAGGCTGTAGTGTGAAACATTACTTATACTGGATCATAGTCAAAAATTGTGAAGCTACTTTAATACAGGAAATGAGATCTCATTGTAGTCTTCACAATGGTGAAATCTACTCCATCATTATAGGCAAAGTAGTACTTCCTTTTCATCATTTAATACAGTGAAAACTAGCTTTCCCTCCTGTGGCTAAACACACTATAATATAATTTTTGGTAGTTTCTGTGACCAATGTTTTATTCAGTTATTTTATGCTGATATTTTAAAGCATATGCTACTCCTAATGAAGTTTAAACAAAAAGAAGTGTACCACACTACTTATTGCATAGATAAGATCATAAAATAAGAATTTTTTAAATTATAACAGAAGCTGACCTCAATATGAGATTTAATGTCTTACAAGATCAGCAACTTCACTTCCTTGCTACTTAGGCTATTTGGCCAAGCAAGAGCAAAGACAGTCAAATAAAATTTTCAAACTAAGTAGGTTTTAATAATATATTAGCATGGTGCAAAAGTAATTGTGGCTTTTGCTGTCACTTATACATGCATTACCTTAATCCATGGCAATTATTCATGACTCTGACCTAAGGATAAAGATGTTTATCATAAACTTTCTCTCAAATGTTTAATTTACTAAAATACTATATTGCACATATGTCAGGCACTAAGTGCAAATAAACTACACAAAACAGTAAAATTTCCTTGGCAACCTCAAATAGTAAATACATTTTCCCCACCACTTACTAGTGGAATTTTCTTTATTTTCTGCATTGACTATAAGGATAAACACTCACCTGCTTTTCTCTTCATCTCTGAGTTTTCAGTTTTTTTCCTGGGTTTTCCACACAGGTAATAAATCTTGGAATTAGCCTGAAATTCCTTCTATGGTTTATCTTGGTATAACTTTTGTTTCTTTTTTCTACAAGTACTTTATTTCACCTTTTTTGCTGCTTGAATTATGTTATTTTTTTCTTTCCCTTTTCTGAGACAATCTGAGTCTTTTAGTCGGCGTCATTAAAGTGTCCATTGCCTTTTCTGTCTCAAAGATGGGCATATTCTTACACCACAGAATCCTCCAGTATCTTCATTACTGCTTAATCCGTAAATTCCTACTGTCTTTTAATTTTCTCTATTGTGTCCCTTGATTATATCCCACGTAATGACAGTGATGATTATTTAATCATGTCTTGAACAGCGATATTTTATATAAGCAAGAAGTAGAACAAACGTCTCAGTGGGGTACAGAGGTAATTTGACGTATGAATAGCACATACACAGACCTGAGCAAATAACAAGGACTTACTCTAGACAGATGTGATTGTTAGCAGAATGCTCTGTCCTGCTGATAACATACTGGATGTGGCTGCTTTGACATTGTGAAGGCACACTGAGAACAGCATCTGCACCATTGCATAAAGTAGCCAAAGCTTTGAAGATATAGCACATAGCACTTTGTTGAAATGCAACATTTGGTGAACACTCTCTTCTCAGATCTGACATAGCAATTTTACAACTAGGGTGGGAGTCTCTCTTCCTGCAAGCAAATTTACCTGTGCTCTGTCACTCTATGTACCCTAAGACACTCTTGTTCTCTGTGCCATTGGCCTGACTCTGCTCAGGTGGATTCTCTAGAGCTGGCTGTGGTGCTTCCCATTTCAATCTCCCCTCTTACTTGTAATTATTGTGTAGTGTCCTCTACCGGCAAGTTTGGCACAGGTGTCATTAGGGGTTCAATTGTATTCCCCAAAACACAGGTCCAAGTCCATATTCCTTGGTACCTTTGAATGTGACCTTCTTTGGAAATTGTGGGTCTTTGTAAATGTAATCAAATGAGGTCATACAGGAGTAGGGTGAACTTCAAATCCAAAATGACTGGTGTCCTCACAAAAAGAAGAGAAAAAGACACAGACAAAAGATGAAGAACACTGTGTGACAATACCATCAGAAAATGGAGTGATGCACCTCAAAGCCAAACAATGTCCACACCAGATCCTAAGAGAAAGGAATGGAACAGATTCTCCCTTAGAGCATTGAGAGAGAGCCTGGTTCTGCTAACACCCTGATTTCAGACATCTAGCCTCCAGAACTGTGCAATAACAAACATCTGTTCTTTTAAGTCACTCAGTTTGCAGTACTTGGTTAGAACACCCCTAGGAAATGAATACAGGTGTGGATTCACATAATATAAAAGCTTAAAATAGAATTTTGTATGCTCTTCCATTGATCTGTATGATTCTGCAGCATGTGTGGGAAACTTAGGATTAATTGACTGCCATTATCCCACAGGAGCCAAGAATTTCTACCACTTTTACAGTTGTGTAGACAAGAAAGAGACAAGGAAATAGAAAGACCACTAGAGGACTGAATGGAGAAAGGCACGAGAAAAAGGAAATACACACACACGGTAAAGAAAGAGAAATACGTTGATAACTGAACAAAGAAGCTAAGTTTCTCCCTTCTGGAATTGACAGTTGGAAAGGTGACTGTAGTTGGCTTTTTCTGAGACCTAGAAGCTTAAGAAATATATAGCTTATATCTGGGATACTATATAGTCTTAATCAGAATCTACTCTAGGCTCAGAGAGAAGAGTTTACAAGCATCAGCAGGCTCCACAGAATCACCAAGCCTTTGTCTTAATCTCTTCTCTAGTTCCAAATTCAGTTGGGGTTATGTATTGCATAAGTCAATGCCAGGGCATATGCCAAAGTAAAACAACTTATCTGAGGGAGAGAATCTGTATCACTAGGTTTTATTTGACAGTGTTTGTTATTATTTGCCTAGAAGAGTTACCCATGGAATGATCTCCCTGATAGATTCAAATATCTATTTCATGATCTACAAAATCTAAATTGACTTTATTCCAATCTAAAAATGACACTTTCTCCCCTTTCGTAACCATCTAAATAAAATGTCTTAGCCTCATTTTATAAACTAAGAAAAGCCCATTTGATTTATTCTCTTCAAGTACTGACTGAAATATAGGTTTTCCACAAAGATTTAATTAAAGGAAGTATACAAAAGAAATAAACTATTCCATGAATATATGTTAGGTCTATTTTCTTTTAAATTTTAGCTTACATAAACATATGCTCATCTTACCCTTTATATGTGATCTCTCTCTCACTCTTTCTCTCTGTTTACAATCCTTTTTCTTTGATTTTTAATACAAATACTATTAGCTAAAAAATAATCTCATAACATTTTATGGTCTTTTATTTATATATATTGCATCAAAATGCAGACTTCAGAGACAAATCCAGAATTTAAAACTACATTAATTCTTCCACGAACACCATTATCAAGAAATGTTGGTTAATTAGAGGTAATACAGTGTATTGAGAAATGCCAAAAATTAAAGGAAGGACATTTATTGATGATTATATGGCACAACATTATGCTGTGTATATTCTACCATACATGCATATTATGTAATTCTACGTACTTTGTCAGATAGGTGCAACTATATCTACTGAGACACATAGAAGGCAAACACTTTCCAGGGCTACAGAGCTGGAAAGAGGAAAAGAAAATATATGAATTCAGGTCTATATAACAGCAATTCCAGGAAATTAGTACTCTTCCATATTACTATTAGATGCATACTAAACATTCACATCTACACAGACACACACACACACACACTCTATATGTATAGAAATCAAAACAATGATTTAAAATGCTGATGTAAGCATTAGCTTCCTTGGATTCATTGCAACTCCATGTATTACCTGTATCTCCTTGGACAAGTTACTTAATCTGTATGTGGTTCCCTCTCTTCATGTATAAGATGGGGTTAATAATAGTACATCCTTTTTATAACCATTGCAAAAATTAAATGAGTTAATATAGCTACTGTATTTGGACAGTACCTGCCACGTGGTAAGTGTAAATACTACTATTATCTTATTCATACACCTATGATAAGCACTACCTATCTGTTTGTTCATGTGTATCATAGAGTTATCATGATGGTGAATATATAAACCATAAAGTTTTATTGCCAATATAAAATACATTATTTTCAAAAGATTTCATGTGTCAAAGCACTATATGCAAATACAGCAAAATAATTTGCTTAAAAAAGTTTCTTAGAGTAGATATGTTATAAAGGTTCAGTTATAAAATTTTAATAATGCATCAAGGTTATCTTCCAAATGTTATCCACTGTAGAACACACTGAAACACACACACACCATATGGGAAAACTAGAGAAGATACATAGATTAATAGAAAATATATAGAGCCATCCCTGGTATCTATGAGAGATTGGTTCCAAAACCAACAAACTCCATGGATGCTCAAGTACCTTATATAAAGTGGTGCAGTATTTACATATAACCTGTGCACATCCTCCAATATACTTTAAATTATCTCTAGAGTACTTATAATACCAAATGTACCCACGAAAATTAAAAATAAAAACATGAAAATATATAAATGCTATATTAATATAGTTGCCCCTCAGTATACACAAGGAATACGTTCCAGGACCCCCATGTATACCAAAATTCATGCACATTCAAATCTTGCAGTTGTCTCTGTGGAGCCCACATATATGAAAACTCAGCCGTCCGCATATGCAGGTTTTGCATCCCATGAATACTGTATATTTGAACCACATTTGGTTGATAAACATCTGTATATAATTGGTCTTGTGCTGTTCAAACCAAGGTTGGTCAAGGGTCAACTGTAGTTGTTATTCCGTATTGGTTTTTATTTGTGTTATTGTTATTGTTGTATTTTTATTTTTTCTGAATATTTTTGGTCCTTAGTTTGGTTGAAATGACAGATGCAAGACCAATGGATAGGAATGGCTGACTGTAATAAATTTTAGGAGACTTAAATTTAATCTCTGTCTCACTGTGTTTCAGCTTAGACTAACCATTAATCAACAGACAGCTGCTATTACATTGAAAAGGGACTTTTATTTTAATGTTTCATATTTTTTTATATCTAGTATAGTGCCTAGCAAATAGTCAATATTCAACAAATAATATATTTACTGACTAGTACATAATTGCGCACACACAGACACACACATATGAACAAGAAAACATGAATGATATATTTTCTATTATTTAGCATTCAAACAAATGGGGAATTATTTGACAGCCCCATTGCTATAGTTATTGCCTTTAGGACAAAAAGAACATTGCCAGTGAAGGGCTCTGATTGCTATGCCAAGTATTACTAACATGCATAAACTCTTGTTATTATTTTCAATCTAAAGAGAGACTCACCTATAGTCTGAAGATCCACATAATTTATGCATCCCTTTAATTAGTCCAAACATTTCTAAGTGTCTGGCATACAGACTTTTAAGGACTGTGAGAACTGATCTGATGCCAGTATCTTATCAGTAATGCTTCACAGATGAGACATAAACATTACTAATAAAATAGGAAAAAGTCTTTGGATATATGGTTCAGGGATGTCCTCTGAACTATTAATGAAGAAATTACCTCTGGTTCATTTTTGCTATTTTCCTCTTTTCCTTCTCTTGCAGCAAAAGCACAGAGTAGTGGACCTTAACTGAGTAAACACAGGTTTCCTTAACTGTCTCCTTATTAAATATTCAACATTAAGCAGAGTAGAGTTTTGCCACCTTACATGATCAAATGAGTCAGACACTCTAAATCAAATAGAGGAAAGGCTAAGTGAATAAAAAATCTCAGCTGTAAAACTGAGGCTGTAGGACAGATGCTCTCCAAGGTCCTTTGATGCCTTAATAGCAGCAGCCTTAGCAGTATTAGCTCTGTGAAATGGTAATGAAACGGTGATGGAAATCAGGAACTGTAGATTAATGCTGAGCTCTACTGTTCATGGTACTGCCATCTGCAACTCTATAGTCTCTGAAGTTATACTCTCTGTAAGTGATTTTATTAAGCATGCTTACTGAGGAAAAATAATTGTATTGACAATATCATAAGTATAATTATTTTGATTCTTGACATGAAAAAATTTCCAGCTGCTTTATCATTTTAAAATTCTTTCTGAAAATTAATGGTGGAAAAGTTTTTAAAGATACACAGAATTGTAGTGAAACTATGGACTTGATACTGAACACTTCTTCCCAGGTCATGTCATATGTAGTTTTACTGGTCCCCAGTAAAATATTGAAGCCATCTGTTGAAAATCATTGATGTTACTTTATTCAGTACATCCAGATGTAAACTTTTGGACTGCAGAAATTTTCATTTTGGATTACTCCATTATATATTTTCTTTCCCAAAATATGGGCCTAAATAATTAAAGCACCCTCCAATAGCATAGCAAATGCATGTATAATGTAAGATTGTTTAAATATATGTAGCAGATGTTGGCAGTGCACCTACCCCTATTTCTCAGACCTTGCAGTGTTCTCTCCTTGTATTTCCAGGTTATCGGCATCTGTGTCCCTGAAGGCCTTTTTTTCTGGAACCATGGTGGTTAGGACAGAAAGGCAGGTCAGAAATACAGGGCAATTAACACCTCTTGGGAAGCAGCCCTCAAACAGTACTCTCAGAAATTGATTCTAAACCAATGATAGAGGATTCAGGGATATCCAAAGTCTTTTTATTTTAGTAGCTGGATGGCAGAAGGTAAGGAAAACTAAAGAAGGATCAGGAATTTGACTATGAACATGTTCAGTTTGAGGTTTAAAGTGCAAGTTAATATGTTAAGTGTGCAGGTAGGCATACAAATCTAGATTTTCTTAAGAGTTAAGGGCTGACGATACACATTTAAGAGTAGCCAGCATGCAGATATTCTAGAAAGCGATAATACTTGAAAAAGTCATGTGGAAAGAGAAAAATGTAAGCAGGGAAGAAAAGACGTCCCAGAACTAAGCCCTGAGTACTCCAGCATTCAGATATCTGGATGATGCAGATGGATTAACAAAGGATGATAAGAAGCAAGGAATGAAGCAGAAAGCAAGCCAAAACAGAACAGTCTTTATCATTCTTTGTCTGCTTTTCAGTATATTACCTACTTTCTTAAATATATGTAGATTACTACTATAAAAATAAAATAGGTAAAGTTTTGTGCTCAAAAAATACAACAATAGTTTTTACCAAACTTTACGACAATTTGCATACTTATTTTAGAATCTAACATTTCTACTTAATATAAAATTAGATAATTTTTTCTTGCAAATTTATAGGCCATATACATTTAGATTTCTTTAAAAATAGATATTACCAGTGATCTTATTAGGCTGAAGTTGAGGAAAATGTAGGTAATCCCAAACTTTAATGTATATAAAAATAATCTGTTAAGCATACTCAAAAAAGATCCTGTGTATGTATATTCAGATTCAAGAAATCTAAGAAGGAATCTGCATTTTAAATAAGAATCCTGAGAATTTATATTCTAAGTGGTCATTGGGCCATGCCTTTAGAAACACAAATATATTTGTTTCCTACTCCTTAGTTCTAAGTTTATTGTATTTTTAAAAGGAAAATAAATAATATTGATAATTATGCCTTGTGCATTCCAACTCTTCTTTCTCTCTCACACTTCCACGTATTCAAATTTGTATTACAGTCTTATGATCTGGACATTTGAGTTTTTATAACACTATCACTCATAAACTTGGTAAATAGAGTTTGTTCATTCATAAGGTCAGATTCATCCATTTATCTATCTAAAATAGAAAATAAAATAATTTATCTTGCCCTCCACTACATGTTAGCATCCATATTACAAGGTGTAATGGATATGAAAATGGGACATGGTCCCTAATCTTAGGGAGTTTCAGTCCATTAGAGAGAAAACTTAAATCATAAAATTAAAAAATTATGTAATCTTTTTTTTTGTGACAGAGTCCATCTCTTTCACTCAGACTGGAGTGTAGTGCCACGATCTTGGCTCACTACAACCTCTGCCTCCCAGGTTCAAGCCATTCTTGTGCCTCAGCTTCCTGAGTAGCTGAGATTACAGGTGCATGCCACCATACCCAGCTAATTTTTGTATTTTTAGTAGAGATAGGATTTCACCTTGTTGCCTAGGCTGGTCTTGAACTCCTGAGCTCAAGTGACGGGTCTGCCTCAGCCTCCCAAAGTGCTGAGATTATAGGAGTGGGCCACCACACCTGGCCTAAAATGTATTTTATTTTTAATAACAATTGTTTATTTACAAATAGTACTACAATAGTAAATAACAGGTTTTACTGACTTAATGTGTTCATTTAAGCAGAAAACCAGGAAATGAGAGCTGTGTTTACCCAAACAAAGGGAGTTTCCGGGTATTATGGTTAGTAAAGTTTACCAAGCAACAATTCATGTTAACACCTACCATTAGAACTTCATAAGACCTTATCTTAATTTTCTTGAATTAAAATTTTCATTACCCAGTCTACTGTTTTTACATTTTATTTTATACTTAAATAGGTCTTCCCCAAATTTTGAAAATGAATAAATTTTCCAATAAATAGTTTACACAGGAGAAATATGTGCCTGGTAAATAAAATATGATACTTTTTAGAAATTTCAGCTATACTTTGAGAGGAATGTATTATCCTGTCATATCAACAATAATACTCTAATAGAAAACACAACAAAAATATTAGTAGTAGAAATAGAAATGTAAAATGCTGGCCAGGCATGGTGGCAGATATCTGTAATTCCAGTATTTTGGGAAGTTAAGGTAGATGGATTGCTTGAGGCCAGTAGTTAAAGACTGGCCTGGGCAACATGGTGAGAACCCTGTCTCTACAAACAATACAAAACTTAGCTGGGCATAGTGGCATATGCTTCCAGTCCCAGTTTCTCAGAAGGCTGAGGTGAGAAGATTGCTTGATCCCAAAAGGTAGAGGCTGCAGTGATCCACGATTGCACCACTGTACTCCAGCCTGAGTAACACAGTGAGATCCTGTCTCAAAATATACCTATATTTATAGATAGACAGATCGACAGACAGACAGACATGTCCCATATTGCCCAAAGCAATTTACAGATTCAATGTAATTCCTAACAAAATGCCAATGATACTATTTTCTTTATAGAAAAATTAAAATCTGTATGGAACCCAAAAAAAGACCCCAAATAGCCAAAGAAATCCTGAGCAAAAAGAACAAAGCTGGAGGCATCACACTATAATACTTCAAAATATACTACAAATCTTTAATAACCAAAAGAGCATGGTATTGGAATAAAAATAGACATATAGACCAATGGAACAGACTAGCAAACACAGAAATTGGTCGTATTTATAGTCAAATGAGTTTTTACAAAAGTGCCAAGAATATTAATTATGGAAAGGACAGTCTCTTCATTAAGTCGTTCTGGGAAAACTAGATATCCATATGCAGAAGAATAACCCTCACCTGTCATTCAATATACAAAAAGCAACTTAAAATGGATCCAATACCTAAATATAAGATGGGAAATGATACAATTACTCAAAACCAAACTAAAACAAACAAAACATGCTTCAGGACATTGGTTTAAAAAAAAAAAAAAAAGAAGCTTTATGAATAAGACCTCAAAAGCAAGAGCAGAAGCAACAAAAGCAAAAATAAACAAATGAGATTATATCAAACTAAGTCTTCTGCATAGCAAATAAAACAATTAAAAGTGTGAAAATACAATGTAAAGAATGGAAGAAAATATTTGCAAACTATTTATTTGACATGGGTTAATATCCAGATACACAAGGAACTCAAACATCCCAGGAACAAAGAAACGAACAATGTAATTTTAAAATGGGATAGTTATGTAAACAGACATTTTTCAAAAGAAAACATATGAATCATCAAAAAATACACGAAAAAATGCTCAGCATCACTAATCATTAGGGAAATGCAAATCAAAACCACAGTAAGTATTGGTTCACACCAGTTAAGATAGCTATTATCAAAATGACAAAAAACAACAAATGCTGGTGAGGATACTAAGAAAAAGGAAGCCTTATACATTGTTGGTGAGAATGTAAACTACAGAGAATGATATGGAGGCTCTTTACAAAACTGCAAATAGAACCATCATAGGATCCAGCAATCCCACTACTGGGCATTTATCTATCCAATGGAAAGGACATAAATACATCAAAGAGGCATCTGCACTCTCATAAATAAAAGTGCCTTAACAGGCATAAGTGGTGTAATAGAAAACAAAGAAGAGTGTGATTTTTAGCCAAAATCATTGTGGCAATGAACAAATTACTTAACCTACTTAAGCTTCAATCTCTGCATCTATATAATGGAAACAACATTTATCCCCATAGTACACATGCTGGTTTTAAAATTCCATTAAACATTGGTTTCTTAATCAGAATATGCTTCAGTTCTGCAGTGCAAAGTAATCACTATGTTTTTCATACATATTCATCAAATTTGCATTACTGTACGTATATAAAAAATAATTACTAGAAGCAAAATTAAATGCTCCCAAACCTGTGGGTATAAACCAAATATCGTCTTGATCTGAAGGCAGACACTGGAATCTGAATGTAGGCACCATTCGTAAGTGAGTGAATATCTTCTTCAGTAGTCTCAGTCCTGTACTGCTTTCATACCTTGCTCTTGCACCTACTAGCACACATCTACCACTGTTCCCAGGTTCTGTGAATTGACATCCTTTCCTTCTCTTTTTCTTGTATCAGTTAAAAAGAGAAGCCTAACTCAGTTTGCCTCCATGAGAAGGGTTTTCCTGTGTTCTATAGGTCTATCCCAAGATTTATACAGTTGTGAAACGTGTATATAATTGTCCAGAAAACAGTGGTCATATTTTTATTCTAGCAAATGTGCCACCAGAAACATGAGAAAGAGCACCAAGGCATTATCAATTTCACAAAACATTAACATATAAAAAGTTTAATAGGGTCCATAACCCATTGGCCACTGATTACTGACCAGACATTAAATTATCATCTATATTGACATACTATGTGTTCTGGCTTTGTAAGCAAAATAGCCTGATTTACTTCAGTATTTTACTAGTCATTAGCCCTAAATTTATTTTTAAACAGGAAACATTATACCTCATGAAATAATTCATACAAAGACATCAGTCATCATCTGTTCATTAGCTACGAAACAGAAAATTACTTTTTGATTCACTCCACCAACATAAATGCCAATGGCAAAAATTTGTCAACAGTCCTGTAAATCCATGGGGAAAAAGACAATAAATAATGGTACTAATGACAATATTAGTTCACATTTATCAGTGCCATGTGTCAGACACCGTGATAAGCACTTTGGTTGCATAATTTAACGTAATGGTCAAAACAACTTTAAAAAATATTATTGGTTGGAAGCGGTGGATCACACCTGTAATCCCAGCACTTTGGGAGGTCAAGACACTCAGATCACTTGAGGTCAGGAGTTCAAGACATGGTGAAACCCCATCTCTACTAAAAATACAAAAGTTAGTTGGTTGTGGTGGCAGGTGTCTGTAATCCCAGCTACTCGGGAGGCTGAGGCAGGAGAATAGCTTGAACCCAAATGGTGGAGGCTTCAATGAGCTGAGATCACACCACTGCACTCCATCCTGGATAACTGAGCAAGATTCCATCTCAAAAGTTTATCATGTACATTTATAGAAACAAGACTTAAAAAATTTAAATGAAGCCAAAGCTCACCTAGATAGTGAGTTGTTAAATCAAATTTTCATCATATATAGAAAAGCTTCAGAATTTGCACATTTAACCTCTGCAGCATACTGTTCCCACTTGGTTCTATCAGTCATTTTCATGTGTTAGTAGGTTTATCATTCTAACATTGGTAATTAACTGAATGGTAAATAATATTAAATATTAGTGATGTAATTATAATTCCTAGTAACAAGGACATAATTAAGAACTTTCCTAATTATAGAAAATAGAAAAATTTCAATACTATCTTTAACAATCTTCATGGAATTTTTGGGAACTGCAATTTTACATATATCTAGTGACTGGAAGTTTTTCATTCAAGTAACTTTAACAGAATGTCCACTTTTATTTTTTGTAACCTGAAGTAATCTCTTGTCAGTTTGATTTGGAAAAGTGATTAAATCTACCCATTAGTAGACCCTGATGCTTGAGTAACCACCTATAATTTTAGGATATCAGAAAAGGTTCTTTTCTATTAGTGAAAGATATTTAGTTCTAGATAAAATCTCTACAGTTCATCCATCTAGTTCATCTCCTTGCTTCCCAAAAGTTCTTAATATCGGCCATCCCAAGATGACTACCTACAGCTAAAAGAGCTTTTGGCAAGGGAAACCTTAGACGCAAGTTTTAGATTACTTCTCCTTACCCTAGTTGGTGAAATGGGAAAATCTTATATTGACTGCAATCATTCTGTTAAGACATAGAGAGAAAGATGCCATTTATTCAACCAGATTCTTCCTTTCAATTATTCCCCAGAGTGAAAAACAGGCACTTCGCAAAACTAATTCACTTTTTCAGACCTCTTGGGCAGTTTGGAAGAACTGCTCCAATGTGCTAAATGGCACCCCAGTGAATTCTGAAAATGCTTGTATCTAACAAAGTACCTTACTTACTTTTCAGATGCAGCTTATATCTTAAAAGAACATCTAATTTAATATTTTATTATAAGTTTCTCCAGGTGGCTCACTTTATAGCTCTTTAGCTGCTATAGGGATAAAATGATCTAGATTAGCATAGACCATCCCAAGACAATAATGTAAAGAACACTAAAATGTTTTCAACAATGGTGTAATTCCTTAGACTACAAAACCTGGAAATATAGCTACTTTCAGTGTTAAATGCCTTTGAAACATAATACCATGAGGACTCTGCTTGTATTTTGGGAAAAGAACAAAGAACTCATAATTAAGTTGTAGTCTAGGAGGTGACAAAATGAAAAGGGCTTCAGCTCAGATTCAATTAATATATTTATTATATCCTTATTGATGTTGCAGAATATATTGGCTTGTGTTTAAATAAATCTCATTCTATTTCCAGTGGGAAAACAGAGATTTCAATATCTTATATGGATGCCCATGATATATTTTCATTAATAGACAAGTACTATAAGACACACATTTTATTTGTGTCTAATGTGTTATCAACTATCTAGACATCTTAATATTAACTCGTCAGGCACTTCATTCTCTTATTAAATCTCCTTTATACTCTCCTCAAAATTTTTATTGCTTACTTGTCCTCTGCACATTTGACATTCTTTCATTGGTTCGTTCTTGACTTTCCCTCTCCGCCTCTCACTTTCCTCCTCCTTAATAACATGATCCCATGTAAATATTAATCCATTCATTTTTACTATGAGTTATGTAGCATATATGTTATAGAGGTCTATGTTTATGATTTCCTCCAAATCTTTAAAACAGATGACAGCAAAATGCATTACAGGTAATTCCACATGAATGAGTCTCTACTACCACCAATTTTGGAGAGAAATTCAAATTGGATGCATAAGCCACACTAAAATGGACATAAATAATTAAAATTTCTTGTCCCAAAGACTCCTCAAAGTTAACCATCATTGGGTCTGGCTGGATAAGATGACACCACTGTACTTGCCTATATTGGGTTAGATACATCAGGGTTATTCTAGTCCTAGGTGCCATTGCTGTAACACAATAAGAAACATTGTGATATCAATTTATATTTGAATGGAATTTTATATTCTTCAAAACAATTTTACATGTATCCTCTCACGTTATGTTTATAACACTATGAAGTGAAAGTAAGTGATTGAGAGAAAAAAAAAAAAAAAACTTAGATAAAAGGGCCATACCTTTACAGGAAAACAGGCCAAGAAAGAATAAGTGTTTTTCTCAAAACCCAATTAATATGACCTAGTTCCAACGCTAGTCAAATGCTGCTAGTAAAATGCTATTATTTGTGTGATTTACACAACTACAGTTAGATATAACAAAATAGTAATTATCAAGTTCTCACATCAAGGGATGCTGATGGGAGGGTGGGGACTTGGCACTGTGGTGGAACTTCTCAGGCAGAAGGAGGGAGCAGGCCCTGGAATACGGGTGAGTAGTATGAATGTAAAAATGTCATGACCATGCGACTAAATTACCACTTTTATGTTGTTTTTCTAACATCTTTTAATCAGAGTCAACAATCTTTTTGACACACATTATAATAAAGAAACTAAAGGAGATATTCTTTCTGAGAATATCCTCCACTGTCCTGGCTACACTTTTCAACTCTCTTAACAGTTTTTAAAGATGATTCTCTGGTTTGTTTTGGTATTATCACCCACTCTTCACGAACCAGCAGAATGATTTGGAGTGCAATAGGACTTAATAATTCTTGAAAGGTGGACATAGAGTGTGGAATGATAGAAAATGGAGACTCAGGAGGGTGAGAGAATGGGCCAAGGGTGGATAATAAATTACTTAATGGGTAAAAGTATGTTACTTGGGTTAAGGATACCCTACATTACCTGACTTAACCACTACAAAATCTATGCATATAACTAAATTGCATTTGTACCGCATAAATTTATAGAAATAAAAAATAATTCTTGAAAGGTTTGCCTAAATATTAAATATGTTTGAGCATTCAACACATGCTTTCTGCATTGCTTTTATATCAGGAATCAGCATACTTTTTCTATAGAGGGCCAGATAATAAATGCTTTAAGCTTTATAGATCACGAGGCCTCTGTTACAACCACTCAATTCTGCCACTGCAGTCCAAAAGCAACTACAGACAATATATAAAAATGAATGCAGCTGTGTTCTAGTAAAACTTTATTTACAAAATAGACGGCAGGTCAGATTTGGCTCACAGATCACAATTTGCTGACCCCTGGTCTATACAAAGTCAATGTCAACTATAGCGAACTGTTCTCTACCAGCACAACCTATAGATTAAAAAAAAAAAAAATAGGGTAATGCTTGTAAGGTCTGGCTTCCTCTTCTATTTGAAGAGTCTTATACCAAATTTCTGGTTTCAGAGGGGAGATGCCAGCCTATGCTCACTATCCTCATAATTGGAAACACTAATTACCATCCACTTTATTAGAATTTCACACTTCTGAAATCCACTATGAAGCATTATCTCTACTCAGTCTAGAATCTTTTATTTGCATTGATTTTCTAATGCACACCAAAATTCCCAAACCCTCTTCATCACGTTCTCAAGCACGGCCATGATATTTTCTTTATAACACACAATGGTCAATTCTACTTTTCTAATTTCCAGCTCTCTATTCTCTTTCTATGTATACTTTCTCAATACCTAATACAATACCATGCCTAAAGTATTCATTTCCGTAAGTCTTGTTAAAATATTTTACTTCAGAGATTCTAGTTCTGACATATAAATTCCTTAGCTAAGAGGCAGGCTCTTCCAATAAATTATTAATTTGTTTAATTGTAAACCTAAAACATAGGTAAAGTGCCATCTTCTCAGTGTTTGAAAAATAATACTCATTCATTTCCCTTAAATAGTAGTTGCTACTACCAAAAACTCTTGGATTTCCCAGGTATCCCAGAGGGGGAGGAAGAAAGATGAATAGGGATGCACATTAGTCACTCAATTCAGAGAGTTTCAGCTAAATAAACTATAACTCTCAATATGAGACCATCAGTCAAGTGATTTCTCATGGTCTTCATCTTTCACAGTGTATACACTGACCAGGAACACTAACGTAAAATGTCTAAATGTTCAAAATTATCATTGTCTTCTTTCAGTCTTTTACTGTAGATCATTACAAAAATAAAAGACATAAACTGACAAAATGTTTTATATTTTTACTCCAATAAAGTTACCAGAAAAAGAGAAAATAAACAAGTGTAGTAATTTTTACCAACTTGTAAAAAAGATTAATAACCTGATCATAAACATCCAAATTCTTACATTAACCAAGACTTTCATACCAACAAAAAACATGATTAGCTACTTCATAATTAGCTATCAATCTTATTTTTAAGAAATATATCTTTTTCATAAAACCAGTTTCTCAAAATGGCATAATAAAATGTAAATGAAATGTTTCTTGTTCAAAAGGAGGCAACAGCTGACCAACAAAATTTAATAGCCAAAGACTCAACTATTTACCCCTTCTATATATGAGCAGATGATCTTTAGTGGCTGCAACTTACCAGTGTCTGTGTTTTCTTCTGTAGTTTGTTCACACAGCTTTTGTGACCTGAATCTCACAGGAATGCAAAACAAATCAGATAGATTGACACTGCACTTCACTCCATCTCTAAACATTTCTGATGCCTTCACTTTCTATTTATCTTGTGGCATAATTATAAGATTTTAAAATAGAAGGTTAGACATTCAAAACATGTATTTTATTTTTACTTTCATATCCAAATACGTTGTTATTAAATTATTCAGGATTAATTTGAATAGCTTGCTTGTTTTTTTGTGCATGTTGTTTATCATACTATATAATTTAAGGAACAATCTGAGTCACCTTACACATAGAACATAATTGAAAAATACAAATAAAGGTATAAAAACAAATCTAGAGAAAATCCATATAAACAATGAAGACTGAAATAAGAAGGAAACTCAAGCACAGATATATAAGGCCCTCATCCCATACAAGTTACCAAAGTCATCACAGACTTTGACTCACAGCTTTTTGACATCAAAGCAAAAAGAGAAAAATAATTTTCAATGCTTTCTCAATAAATTTACTATTTATCAGAGAGTGCAAAGATGTGTTATGACATTTCATACATAGCAATGATAGCAATATTAAAAATAATAATGGGAGGGTGGTCAAGATGGTGGACTAGAATCAGCTAGTGTGCACCACTGTCATGAAGAGGGAACAAGGTGGCTAGTAAACAACGACCCTGCAAGCCAACGATCTAAGAAAACACACTGGCATGCATCAAGGCAGCAAGATGAGACAGAGAACAGAGAGGAGCAAAGCTAGGCAGTAGCCTATCTGGGATCAGTGAGGAAGTCAGGAGAGGCTTCCCAACAGGAGGAAAGGGTAAGTGAGAACCTATAGGAGATCCACGCTTTCCCCAGAGACCTGTGCAATTCCGCAAATGAGAGAATTACATGGCATCCCTAGATGTCTAGACAGAGAGTTGCAAGTCTACAGAGACCTCCACAGGCCTTGGACCCCAGAGCAACTCAGCATCAGCTACCACAGCCCCAGTAGAGGCCATAGTCAGGGTGCCCAGGAGTAGTAAGGTTGCTTTACTCTCCCTCATCAGACAAGGCTCACAACCTAAGTGCCTGCCCATCAATGGTGGACTGGATAAAGATACTACATATATACATATATATATATATTTATCTTATGGCATACTATATAGTATGCCATGTTCTGTGCAGCAATCTTTATCCAGAAATCATGTTCTTTGCATATATATATATATATATATATATATATATATATATGTAGTATCTTTATCCAGAAATCATGTTCTTTGCAGCAATGTGGATTGTGGATACAGTTGGAGGCCATAATCCTAAGCAAATTGATGCAGAAGCAGAAAACTGAATGCTGAACACTGCATGTTTCCCATTTGTAAGAGTAATCTAAACATTGAATACACATAGACATAAAGATAGAAACAACAGAGCAACAGAGACTGAAGATGACTATCGAGGGGTGAGGGGAGCATGAGCTAAAAAAACACTTATTTGATATTATGCTCATTTCCTGGGTGATGGGATCATTTGTACCTGAAACCTCAGCGTCACATAATATACTCATGTAACAAACCTATATATCAACTCTATAATCTTTAAGAAAATTTAAAATTATAAAAAATATAGATTATTATATGCCAATTACTGCTTTGCATGCCTTATATACATTAACTCATTTAATCCTCACAATAACTCTAGAAAATAGTCATTATCCCTATTTGGAAGATAAGGAAACTGAGGACCAGAAGATAGAGAGGCTTAGGAACTTATTCATGGTCCCAAAGCTGTAAGTGGCTGAGCTGGAATTATGAATGAAAGCAGTCAGCTCCAAAGTCCCCACTCTTAACCATATTTTATGCAGCATCTCTTATTACTTAGATCTGAACAAAGTGTTTGAGCTCTTATGTAGAGGACCAAGGAATATACTAAAAGGTACCTCAAGCAAAAATTACATTATGACAAAGATTTCTTAAATCATCTTTCATCACCCTGTCATGAACAACTCAGGAACAAAATTCACAGGGACTATGTACAGGCTGTGGTGGGGCTGGTATGAGCAAAAAGACTTGAAGAACCTCTTCTGACTTTTATTTTCTGAAATATGTGATCTTCACTGGTAATCTTAACTCAGAGACCTAGCTGTATTTAGACTAGGTGACCTACAAAAGTAACCTGAGAGATATTTTTAAGTACGTAAAATATATGTGTGTATTGTGCTGTCTTTCCACTCACTAATTCAGACTTTCTATTTCAAAAACATAAAATAACCTGATACTCTGCTCCATTCTGGGAATATAAATAAAACCTTGAGAATTGAGAAGAAAAGGTACACCATGTACTGCAAGGTATGTGTTTTACTAACCACTAAAACACTGAAATGACACATGGTGTATAACTTAAGGTTTAGATTTCAAATTTTATTTTTTGGTGTATGCTGTGAATGAAGAAATATACTAGTTCTTCAGGGCATGCAGCCACACATATGGTATACATTACATCAGCAAACACATATTTTATATTTTTAGGAGACTAAAGTAGACATTACAGTTTTCAGTTTATTGGTTAAACTTATGACACAGTTTTGTTATTTATACCCCCCTTTTGTGCGATGAAACGGTGACCAAGGGTTGCACTAGCAGAACCAGTTACGTTCCCTTCTGGTCTCCAGTCCCACTAATCATCTTACTCTGATACTGGTTGCATTTTGTCAGTGAAATTGAACAATTCAGCCTATGTCTGTCACTTACTTTGCTTATTCAGGAGCAGATACCATGTCATTCTCATCCCTGCCACTCCATGGTGACTGGCACAGTACCTTGACCATAACAGGTGTTTGGGAAATGTTGGTAGCACTGGATTAAAAGTTAAACATTAAAAAAAAGTTAAACATTTATGATGCCAACTGGAATACAAGAAAACAATGATTTTTTTTTGTAAACAGCATACAGACATATTTCTACGCATTGATTATCAGAGATCTTCCTATTCCTTTCCTTATGAGTTACAAGAGCTCAATCCCTGCTACACAGATTGAATCATACTTAATCAAAGAAGCTACACACTTAAGCAACAATGCTCAGCAGGGAGATTTTCAGTGGATTTGCTGTGATGATAAAAATCTTGGAGACAGAAGCTGCAAATTCAGCAACCTATATAAAAGGAAGAATAAAATTTAGAAAAAGATAGCACGTGATGGCTGAAGGCATATGTTTAACAGCCAAATGTTTTGCTGAATGCTCCCGTTTGCAGTTCAATGGGAGATCCAATATAAAAATTCCACTTACACCTGAGTGTTTAAGGTAAAACACTGAAATGGCTAACATATGCTCAAAATGATTTAGAAACTCATCTTCTTGGGCATATATATATCTCCTTGGCAAAGAAATGTAGTATGGAATGGAAGGTACAACAACTAGTAGACTAACGGAAGGAACTGCAGAGGCAAAAACCAAACATGACATACCACATAGTACTGTTATATATAAGTATGAAAAATGAGTATGTATTTTTTTATCAACCACACAAAAATCTCAATACATTTTACTTCAAGTGTAATCCATACCCAAGTATAATGACTGCAGTATCAAGTGGGAATATTTCCAAAGAAAGGATTCCTGCTTTGTTAGTTTATATACAGTGAGTATGGGTTTGGCTTCTAAAAATCTCTAGAATATGATTTTATTAATAGGTGAGCCCTATTTTTACATTTCTAAAAGCTTGGGAAAGGGAGAAGGCCAAGAACCAAAGCTCAATGTGGAAACAGCATTTGCCATTAGAAGGCAGTGTTTAGATCCAGGTACTTGGCTGCAGGAAGCCAGAAGAGACACTTTGGTCATGGATGACTGTATGAGAACTATGAATAGAGCTGGAGCTGAGAGAAATGACATATATGCCATTAAGAAAGGAAGGGAAATAAGATTAATATCACAGAGGTGAGCATGACAATGACATGACAGTCAGTGGGCAATGAGGATACCAAGCTAATTTGAGCAAAGGGTGAAGGGAAAAGGAAAATACAGTTTCAACAGACTACCTATAAACTTTAAAATAAGACTTTAAACTAAATTGTGGGAATTCACTCAGGGTGGTGGCAAAAAATATTAAGGGAATAATATTAGAGAAAATTATAGAATATAGTCTCAAACCCTTTTGGAAGACCACAGTTTCAGTAGAAGTTTCGGCTGAAGGCTGTCTAAATCCCCCTTACGTTTAGTTAATAAGTAAAGCAATAGCTAAGGTATGTGGGGAGTTTACCGAACTAACTTGTTTACTCATGTGGTCTTAAAACTAACCTTTGAGCTGGATGGTCCTCTCAGGGGAAGGTTGACCAGGGATATTATCTACTAATGGTGTTTGCTTTAGGCATCAGAACTTGTGCTTTAATCTTTCACTCTAGTAGTGTTGACTCAAGCCTTTGTCAATTAAACTTCACTAAATAAATGTAAGTCTCACTAGCAGGGGAGGGCAGGCAGTTGCAACTGTTACAGCGCTCTCCAGGGAGTCTATAAGGGGCCACGGAACCTCAGCCAAATGGCAAGGCATAATATCTGTGTGTCAGTGTACTTTATTCATCTATCACTGAGTCAGGATCTGCAGGACATACCCCTGCAGGTGGTGACCCTAACATTAAATAGTATTAATTTAGTTTTAATTAACTAAAGAAGTGATAAAGATTTGAGACAAAGGTGTGGAATCAAGGAAGCAGTCTTTCTTAGAGGAAGACTACCTGAGCTATATATATTGAAGGAGAAATCAGAAAAAATTACAGTACCTCAGAGGCTTTTGGTGAAACACTGGTTTACGTGCAGGTATTTGTTATGGCCTGTACTACATTGTATATTGTCTAAAAACAGAGAATATTTAGAACAGTTTTCAAATCCAACAATAGCAAAATGCTTTTCCTTAATACTGCAGGATTTACAGAGATGAAACTCAATGGATTATCACAGAAGGGTAGTAGGAAGAGAAAAAGAGAAGAAGGGTATTTTAATGTCTCTGTGTCTCAGTACACTCATAGGTAAAATGCAGCGAGTATAGCACAAACTACCTTACTGATTAATTGACCTTGAAAAGCATTGACTAGTAACTCTAAGTATATATGTCAAGACAATGAATGTTGATATTTTGTTTGCCTTCTTTTTTTAATATTATGTTTCCTGAACTAATTCCTTAGTCTTAATATGGATCACATTCCAAATAAAATTTTAAATAGATTAACATAATATATAACTAGGTCAGAATAAAGTATCTGCCATGAAATAACAAAAATATTAAAGTTAAAAGAACATTGCTTATAGCAGTAAAGATAGAGCAGTTAAGGAAAAATATTTATGCATATATTTGTTTTATTTTTCTGTAATTCCTGGGGTATTGTCCTACATTCTTAAATTACTGATAATTCTGCTACTGAAGATTTGATTTTTCTTCCATATTTTTTTCACACTACAATGCTTCTAAAAACCCCACTGATTTTCTCCTTCTTATAATGAAAATAATAAAGTATTGGATATAGAAGTACTTTGAAAATATTTTTAATTTTATAAGGAAAGGAAGCAAGGCATGAGTTGGTTACGTAACTTGCTCAATGATAATAATTAAATCGGCTAGTCCCAGGTAAAGTGTTTCTTCTCTCTGCCTACTGCAGGATTTACAGCTAGGCTTTCCTTCACACTCATGCAGAATGGTGGACTGCTTCTTTTATTATGCCCATACAATTATTCCACATTAACGTCTCTTCTTTGAATTGTTTATGACAATTGAGGGGTCTGAATTTTTATTACATTTATTCTGTTAGTTGATTTTCTTCCAAGACAGGGACTGAAATTCAATGAATTCAATGAAAACAGAACTCACTTTATGTGGGTCTTACACTTGATCTTACAATCTAAAACACATGTAAAAAACAAGCATTTTTTAAAATGTTGCTTTAAGTTTTCACATTACATTTTCTGACACAATGCTCTTAACTATTCCTTGCTTCCTTAGGCACTGACCTTTTATAAGTATTGCGGTGGATTTCTCACTACATTAAAGTAATAAAGAACTAGACATGTTCTCCTAAGCAAAGTTAATCACTCTCCTCTATGGATCAAAGAGTTCTCTCTTCCTTGTGACAGCACTTATCAAGGCATTGTTACTCTCTTCGTACATTCCCTTCTCTTGCTAACTGTGTTAGACTCTTGATATCTAACATGTTACCTCGTATCTGGAAGGCACACGATATACATTTCTGAATAAGTGAACTCTAGCAGTTAACCAAACAAGGTCAGACTACTCTCTTTGAGCCAAAAAAAAAAAAAAAAGGAGAAATTATTATGAAATGCGTTATTTTTTAATAATTAACACAATGCTGCCTACATAGTCAGCATTCAAACATATACTTGTTGGCTCACTAATTAAGTATCTAACAGTTTGAGTGGACTCACAAAGCAACACTTGAGTCCTCACCAAGTGAGACCTGAACACACGCACATGGCCAAAGCCAGGAAAAAGGTTATAATTTGTCATATATATTTAATTTTTGAAAAATTGAAAATGGGTTAGATAATATACACAAAGCATTTTTCCTACATTTTCCAAAGTGAGTTTTTGAAAAATAAATATGGAATTTATATTTACAACAAAGGAAAAAAGAGGATGTTTATGTTACAGTCTAACAAAAATGAATGTTAAGAAGAGCAGGATACTATATGTCCCTATCTATTTTTTAGCAAATTTTAATAATGAGTACCTTCTTAAAAATTATCTTTCCATTTGAAAATTTAAATAATAAATATAAATGAATACTATAGTCATTGATTCTAGTTAGCACTCTTTCATTTAAAGGATTTTATTGAAACTAATCTTTAATATGGTTAAAATTCGGATACAGTAGTTACAAAATGATGCTTGCATAGTACAAAATTATACCTAAATATAAAATAGTTTTAGGTAAAATTGAATGTTAAAAGAATACTTATTTTGGAAATCCAAATCAATAAATAACTAAACAATAAATAACATTCATTTTAATCAACAATATATATTTACATAGCTTAAGATAGTCTAAGCTCCACCAGTGCACATAAGACTAACCTGAGAAATAAGTATTGAATCTAAAGGCAAGTGATTTCAGAATACCCAAAACCTTTGTGATCTTATAAGGTTATAGGCCAAAAAATTATATCAGAAACTATATATGAAGCTAAATATTAAGAAAGCTGCCTGGAACTTTAGCAAAAAATAATATGTATAACAGATTTATGTGTCCTATGAAGCACTTTTTTTTCCTAAATGGTAACAACTTCATGTATTCAGAGAAAACAAATATTCCATCCTTTCTTCTTCTTCTCTTACAGTCTTAATGTCTTTCCAACCACAATGAATATACCCTTGACTTTGCCCTGCTGCCACTGGAACAAAAGCCTCTAGCCAGTCTTCCTAATTTCAGCATCAATAAAACCCTTTAAACTTCCCTCTACATTGTGTTAGAATTTTCTGGCCAAAATATATTTCTGATCATATAAATTTTTATTGTTAAATAACTGTCTACAGGAATCCAAACCCCATATTTAGAATCTTCAAGTGGCATATATAATTTCTTTCAACAGTTTAATATATTAAAGGATTATAGGATTATTATTATTACTACTTTTTGAGATAGAGTCTTGCTCTATCACCCATGCTGGAGTGCAGTGGTGTGATCTTGGTCCACTGCAACCTCTGCCACCCAGGTTCAAGCGGTTCTCCTGCCTGAGCCTCCCAATTAGCTGGGATTACAGGCGCCCACCACTATGCCCGGCTAATTTTTGTATTTTTTAGTAGAGACAGCATTTCACCATGTTGGCTATGCTGGTCTCAAACTCCTGACCTTGTGATCCACCCACCTCAGCCTCCCAAAGTGATGGGATTACAGGTGTGAGCCACCATCCCTGGCCCTAAAGGATTATTAACAAAATATAATGGTTACCTGTATTCACAGCACCATTGATAGAACTTTGAGGTAAAGACTGTGTCTTATTCATCATTTCATTTCTAGAATTGAGTGCATGGTAAATGCTCAGCACAGGTTTGTAAACATCAATCCTGGATGTATGAACATTATTAATAGCTAAATTTAGATTTAATGACATCATTTCCTATTCAAGTTACTGCTAATTTGCCAATAGCAGGACCAATAATCTTCCTCCTGTACTTTTCCACACATTTTATTAATAGACACTAAAACATTATCATTAAACAAGCAGATTACCCATAAAGAGAAACTCAACTTTAGAAAATTTAGACATATTTTAACTATCTGGTCCCAGATTAGAGTAGGAGGGAGAAGCACAGAGAGATAGGGGAGAGTGATATTGAAATGTGTCTCATGCATAATGTCATAACCCCTAACCCAATGAGATATACATGGTGATGTGATAACTTTCCTACTATTGTGTGTGAATTTGCTGAGATGTATGCTGAACAGTAAATCCACTTTGACAAAATGCATGTTTCAATCTGGAATAGGTCAGCTCAACTTTGTTGAAAATCTAATTTCTAACACTTTGTTGTTGCCTTTAGCTGTATTAAAACTGTCTGTTGGCCAAAAAAGATGACCTCTTCCCTTACTAAAGCCATACAGTGGCTTATATTGTTTATCAGAAAAGAAAAAAAAAAACAAAAACCAACAATCCCTGTATTAAAAGAACACCAGCTGTATTTCCCTGATGGCCCATTCACAGTATCTGCACTGGTGGATGAGAAAATGCTCCTTTCACAGATTGCAATCTGTTTTTCAAACATTTGTCGGAATTCAACTTTATAAAAAGGAGGTGAACAAAAAACAGGAAAAAAAAAACGAGGAATAAGTTGGAACCCTGATTACTAAGAATAGAAGCAAAATAAATAATGAGGTGAACCTCATAAACACTGCAAACTATCACAAAGGTCAGTGCATGTTATAGCTTCTCTTTGCAAACAGTAAAACATTAAAACCTCTGGGTCTGTCATGAAACACTTGGCTACTTTTTTTTATGTATTACAGTGAGAACTTATGTTTACAATGTGTTTGTTTCTCAAACAAAATAATACGTACACAAAATCACGACTGATGAGATTCCCAAGTTACAGCTATTATTTAATAACAGCTGATTTCCAAGGCAATATTTTAACCTCTGTTATTCAAGAGCCCTACAGATACTTCTATTATTTTTTGAACTTCGTTTTTATTTTTTTATATTTACAGTACATAGTATGATTTTTTTTTATATTCACTGTACATAGTATGTTTTGAAATGAAATGACAAAATCTGGTTAGCAAATACACACTTTATCTTACAGTTATCATGGTTGTGATGAGAACACTTTACATTCACACAGCATTTTTCAAGAATACAATATATTATTAACCATAGTCACCATATTGTATAATAGATCTCTTGAATTTTTTCCTCGTGTCTAACTGAAATTTGGTATCCTTTGATCAACATCTCCCCACTTCACCTTCAACCACCCTATCCCTTGGTAACCACTATATGTGATTATCTTTTTTGGATTCCACACCTGAGTGACATCAGGTGGTATTTATCTTTCTGTGTCTGGCTTATCTCACTTAGCAACATGTCTCCCAGGTTAATCCATGTTGTTGCAAATGACAGGATTTTATTCCTTTTTGATGGGTGAATACTATTCTACCGTGTAGATATTTCTACTATTGCTTTTTTTTTTTTCTTTTTCATTTTTCTCTTTTTTTGAGACAAGGTCTTGATTTGTTTCCCAGTCTGGAGTGCAATGGTATGATCAACCATACTACAGTCTCATTCTCTTGCACTCAGGCAATCCTCCCACCTCAGACTCCTAAGTAACTGGGACTACAGGTGCACACCACTATGCTCAGATAATTGTTTTGATTTTCAGTAGATATGAGGTCTCGATATATTGCCCAGGCTGATCTCAAACTACTGAGCTCAAGCAATTCTCCCTCCTCAGCCTTCTAAAGGGCTGGGATTACATGTGTGAGCCAGCACATGACATTGTAATTTGACCATGCTGAGTTCCTTAAAGGATAGAAATTAAGTTTCCACATTTGTACTAATGCCTAAAAAGCAGGCTTTCTATAAATGATCCTTTGGTAAATGAAAATGAAGTTTATACAATTTTCATTCTAATGATGAACTTAACACGATGTGCTTCCCTCATTTCATGCCTTGAATTTTTTACTCTTTAACCTAGTTATACTGCAAACACTTATGTTATATTATTTGTAGAAAAAATAGTACAGATATTTATATTTTTGTCAGCTCTGCAATTTTTTTAAAAATTATACAAAAATACTGGAAGAAAATATCCCAAAATATTATGAATTACTTCTGGATGTTGAATTCCTGGAATTTATTTGTATTCTTTGTTCTTTAATCTTCACTAATTTAATAACCAGTATGGAATAGTTTTATAATCAGAGGAAATATTTAATTTAAAAATTCCATTACATTTTTCATTGTTCTGATCAACATAGCTGTTAAAGGCATGCACTCTTACATTAACAACCTCTATGAGCTAGATTCCTCATTCTATAATAAATAAACTAAATCATTACCAGTCCATGTATCTGAATGATATGGCTAAAATACATTCTACTACTTAGAATAAATATCTATATAAACTAAATAAAATAACAACTACAAACAAATAAAACAAGAATGACATTTCAAGGATATGAATGCTCAAGATGTGAGATTTTTCCATAAAAATGAAATGTTACTTCACATTTCAACCAGTGTTACAAATCAGTGATTAGTTTGTAAGGAGAAAATGCAGAATCCAAAAACTGGGTAAAAAATATAGTTATAGCCACACAGGATAAATAAAAGGAGGCAAAAATAACTAGGTTAAGTAACAGGTCAATTTACTCCATTAGAAAGTTGAGGCCTAGATTTTATTCAGAATATCTAAAGAATTATGTTCCACCATTAAATAATAAATTGTCTTCAATCATAAATTATAAGCTTTGAATCTGTAAGGTAGATATGACCTTTTTTTAAAAGTTTCTATCGTTTTATTTATTTGATTCAGAGTCTCACTTTTTCACCCAGGCTGGAGTGCAATGGTGCAATCGCGGCTCAGCAACCTCTGCCTCTCAAGTTCAAGCAATTCTCCTGCCTCAACCATCCTAGTAGCTGGGACTACAGGCACACGCCACTGTGCCCAGCTAATTTTCTTTATTTTTAGAAAAGAAGAGGTTTCACCATGTTGGCCAGACTGGTCTCAAACTCCTGACCCGAAGTGATCCTCTTACCTCGCCTCCCAGAATGCTGGGATTACAGGCATGAGCCACCACACCAGGCCAGATATGACTTTATATATTTGTTTTTCTTAAACAGAACTGTAAATTATTCTAATCGACTGGCCCAAGGTTTCCACAGTACCACTTCATTCTTAGGAAATAAGCTTTTATGTGAAATAAATTTGAGTTCAAACTCTGCTTAAAAATTAACTGCATCCAAGACAATTACTTAACTGCCCTAAACTTTACTTTTCCATCAATAAAGTTGGAATAGTACCTAAATCATGGTAATTATTGGCAGTTATACAAAGCATTGTGTATAAAGTAACTAACACACGGCACTTAGCAGAGGCAGACCAACCTTGTCCACTTTCAAGAAGAGATTAAGCCAGTGGAAAGTAGGTGATACCAAAATTTTCCTGATTCTTCAGGCAAATAAGCTATGCTAAAGCAGGGCTACAAAAGTATGACCTGTATTCCTGGAGTGCAGTGTATCTTAAATATCCAGAAAGGCCTTCTTACTGTCATCAAACCCACATTTCTACACAGAACATTTGAGACTATGGTGGAAACAGATCAGCCTCCAGGGTCTACCTTCTAGCTCTCACATTAACGTAAAAGTTACAACTGCAAATTGAGTTCTTTTATTTGTGTCCAAAAAGTAGATCAATATTAGAGGATTCTCATATAAAATATCTAGACTATGTGTGGACGGATGAAAAGTAAAAAGGAAGAATATTGTGCAGTTCAGGAAGGAGTGTTTCATTCAGGTGATAAGGTCATAAACTATCCATATAAAAGACACATTACGTAACCGGGCTCTGTGTGTGTGTGTGTGTGTGTGTGTGTGTGTGAAGCTGATTACAAATATACCCTGAGTTCTTCAGATATCCTTTGAAATGTGATTTTACTGCTACTCTCATCAAAACGCAGAATTTATTTATCCTCACTTTGGATCTAGGCTACCCTTGTTACTTGCTTTGGCCAATAAAATGTGGTAGAAAAGATGGTTTGCCTATTCTGAACCTTCATCTCAAGAGGTTTTGCATTCTTACTTAAAGTTCTGGATCATGATGTGAGCAAGGCTAATTTAGCCTGTTAGATGATTAAAGGCATGAGGCCCAATTACTCTCTCTGCCCCAACTGACAGCTATTCAATAGGCAGACATGGGCTTAAGGCAACCCAGAGCCCAGCAAGGCTATCAGAACTTAGATGGATAAGTGAGCCAGCTCAGATTAGCCAAGCCTGGTTCAAAGCTCAAGCACTTCTCAGAAAGCACACGGATTTCTGGGCAATCATAAACACTTACTAAGTAAAGATGAATTTTGGGTAGTTTGCTATACAGTAATAGCTAAATATACAGCTTGATGCTCATAGCATGGCCTGGGAAGAAATGCAAATTCTAGTTTATTTTATGGTTAACTGGTGGCACTCAAGCTTCATTGCTTCCACAACCCTTGTTTTGTGTAAACAAGAGGATTTAACCTTTCATCTCTGAACTTCTTAAAGGCTACACTACCTTTTTATCCATCTTTGAAGGCTCAACTCCTGCTTATAGTGTTGTGCAGGCGTTAAGGATGTGGGCTCTGAAACTAGATTTCCTAGGTTTGAAACCTGCCTGAGTGACCTTAGGTAAATGGCTTAATATTTATAAACACAAATTTTATAATCTCTAATATTGTAGTAATAATATTATCTGCCTAATCAATATTAAATTAAATAATGCAGCATAATAATTGATGCTGGTGCACAGTAAGTATAGTAATGCTAATTATTCTTATTAGATGACCTGAAAAGTAATGCCAAAATCAACCTTGAAAATGGGTAGCAGAGAACTCTGTAGTCTTTATAATCTCTGGCTCTACAATTATAAAATTCACTAATCCACAGAAATCCATTATTTGATTAGTCATACTTAGAATGAATACTTGTTGTTTGATAGAGAATGAGAAAAACAGTGATAGATTTTACATAGAGACTGTCAACCTGACATCTTTTAACTTATATACTTCAATACATTAAAAGCCAAGAAAAGCATCACTTTGAAAGACAAATGTAAAAAGCCAGTGGATTCTTAAAGCCACCTAATATATTTATACACAAACCAGAAAGTGGATTGGGGCAAGCAGCAAGACTCTCTCTCTTCAAGTAAGTTTCTGCCTCATTTATTCTCTAAGAATATGCCATTTTGAAGACATAAATCAGTTACTGAAAACAAGCTTTCAGTTTTTTTCCGAAAAAAAAAAAATTTGCAGACATTCCATGCTCATTTCACAGATTTTCTGAACTGTATTTATAATCATTAGACTGGTTTAGAAATTCCTTTGCACCGGTTGCTACAATAATGTGTAGCAAATTATAAAAGTTAAAACTTGGTACTAGCTTGTGTTAGAAGGAAAAGCTTAAATATGTTATCTTTTAGGAATAAAGTGAATAGCTGGGTGTTCTATAGAATGATAGCATAAATTCTTACATATTGAATTGAATTCTATTTTAGGATTGCCAAGTCTAAACATATAATACTTTAAACTGTAACATATTTGTAGAGATGTTTGCCATTTTCCTAAGAAAAGTATTATTCTATCAGAAAAATTTCTGAATTATAAAAAATGCCTCCAAATTATGTAATTCATCAATTCCACAATGGATATTTTTATTATTTTTAATTTTAAACTAATTTTAGACGTATAGAAAAGTTGGAAAAATAAGAGTACCTACATACCCCTCATCTGGATTTCCCTAAAGTTAATACAAACTTCCCTTGTTGTTTATTAATATCTTATTTCTGTTCCATGATACTCTCTGGCATCCAATTGTATATTTAATTGCTTTTCTTCTTAGTTTCGTCCAACCTATGACAGTTCTTTGCTCTTATTTTATCTTTCATGATCTTAACACTTTTGAAGAGTACTTCTTTGTAGAATGTTCCTCAATTCAGATTTTCTCATGTTTTTTCATGAGTAGATTCTTCTAATTCCATTATATCAAGAAGTTCATGATGTCACTATGTCTTACCAATAATAATATTGAAAGTATTCACTCAGAGAAGTATCTATAGAGTTTCCCATTGTAAATATTATTTTTTCCTCTGTGATTAATAAATATCTTTTAGGGAGAAACTTTGAGACTGGGTACATTGCCTGTTTTTTCTAAATGTTTGCCCACCAAATTTACAAACTGCAAGTCTACCTTATCTACAATGATTACTGAGATTTGCATTCTTAAAACATTTAACATACCTATAATCTGGATACGTCCTAAAATTGTTGACCCCTCACTGTTGTTATCAACCAGTTAGCAGCCATGGTGCAGGTATCACTGTACATAAACAAACTTATTTCTTATTTCTGGTGGCATGACTGGACAAAGATTATCCTTATACATTTTAAATAACAAATCATTTATAGATTAATTGAAGAAAAACTATGAATCCTGGTTGCCATTTGAAAATCTCCCATTGACATTGTCTGGTAAGATCAAGAGAGTCCAAACAACAAAAACCACACATATGAAGAAAATTAAGTAGATATAAGATAAGCACTTTTTCATGGTTTGGTTTCTCTCAATGGTTCAAACAGGACAGAGTAACAAAGTGTTGCTGTTGGTAGTGATGTTTTTATTTTATTATTTATTTATTTATCTATTTATTTATTTTTTATTATTATACTTTTAAGTTCTGGGGTACATGTGCAGAACATGCAGGTTTGTTACATAGGTATACACGTGCCATGGTGGTTTGCTGCAACCATCACCCCATCATCTATGTTAGGTATTTCTCCCAATGTTAGCTCTCCCCAATCCCTCCATCCCCTGCTATCCCTTCCTTAATCCTGCTAACCCCTGACAGGCCCCGGTGTGTGATATTCCCCTCCCTTTGTCCATGTGTTCTCAGTGTTCAACACCCACTTATGAGTGAGAACATGGGGTGTTTGGTTTTCTGTTCTTGTGTCAGTTTGCTGCAAATGATGGTTTCAGCTTAATTCATATCCCTGCAAAGAACACGAACTCATCCTTTTTTATTGCTGCATAGTATTCCATGGTGTATATATGTGTCACATTTTCTTTATCCAGTCTATCTTTGATGAGCATTTAGGTTGGTTCCAAGTCTTTGCTATTGTGAACAGTGCTGCAGTAAACATACATTTGCATGTGTCTTTATAGTTGAATGTTTTATAATCCTTTGTGTATAAATCCAGTGATGGAATTGCTGGGTCAAATGGTATTTCTAGTTCCAGATCCTTGAGGAATCACCACACTGTCTTTCACAATAATTGAACTAATTTACCCTCCTACCAACAGTGTAAAATTGTTCCTGTTTCTCCACATTTTCTCCAGCATCTGTTGTCTCCTGATTTTTTAATGATCACCATTCTAACTGGCGTGAGATGGTGTCTCAATGTGGTTTTTCTTTGCATTTCTCTAATTACCAAAGATGATGAGCTTTTTTTCATGTCTGTTGGCTGCATAAATGTCTTCTTTTGAGAAGTGTCTGTTCATATACTTCCCCTACTTTTTGATTGGATAGTTTGGTTTTTTCTTGTAAATTTGTTTAAGTTCTTTGTAGATTCTGGTTATTAGTCCTTTGTCAGATGGGTAGACTGCAAAATTTTTCCCATTCTGTTGGTTGCCGGTTCACTCTAATGATAGTTTCTTTTGCTGTGCAGAAGCTCTTAGTTTAATTACATTCATGTGTCTATTTTGGCTTTTGTAAACCCACAGCCAGTATCATACTGAATGAGCAAAAACAGGAAGCATCCCCTTTGAAAACTGGCACAAGACAAGGATGCCCTCTCTCACCACTCCTATTCAACATAATATTGGAAGTTCTGGCCAGGGCAATCAGGCAAGAAAAAGAAATAAAGTTTATTCAGTTAGGAAAAGAGGAAGTCAAATTCTCTCTATTTGCAGATGACATGATTATATATTTAGAAGACCCCATCATCTCAGGCCAAAATCTCCTAAGGCTGACAACCAACTTCATCCAAGTCTCAGGATACAAAATCAACATGCAAAAATCACAAGCATTCCTATATACAAATTACAGAAAAACAGAGAGCCAAATCATGAGTGAACTCCCATTCACAATTGCTACAAAGGGACAAAAATACCTAGGAATACAACTAACAAGGGATGTGAAGGACCTCTGCAAGGAGAACTACAAACCACTGCTCAAGGAGATAAGAGAGGACACAAACAGAGGGAAAAACATTCCATGCTCATGGTTAAGAAGAATCAATACAGTGAAAATGGTCATACTGCCCAAAGTAATTTATAGATTCTATGCTATTCTCATCAAGCTACCATTGACTTTCTTCACAGAATTGGAAAAAACCACTTCAAACTTCATATGGAACCAAAAGAGAGCCTACATAGTCAAGACAATCCTAAGCAAATAAACAAAGCTGGAGATATCAGGTTACCTGACTTCAAACTATACTATAAAGCTACAGCAATCCAAACAGCATGATATTGGTACCAAAACAGAGACATAGAACAATGGAACAGAACAGAGGTCCTGGAAGCAACGCCACACATCTACAACCATCTGATCTTCGACAAACCTGACAAAAACAAGCAATGAGGAAAGGATTCCCTATTTAATAAATGGTGTTGAGAAAACTGGCTAGCCATATGCAGAAAGCTAAAACTGGATCCCTTCCTTACACCATCTACAAAAATTAACTCCAGATAGATTAAAGATTTAGACATAAAACCTTACACCATAAAAACCCTAGAAGAAAACCTAGGCAATACCTTTCAGGTTATAGGCATAGGCAAAGACTTCATGACTACCTATTTATTTATTTATTTATTTAGACATAGAATCTCTCTCTGTAGCCCAGGCTGGAGTGCAGTGACACCATCTCGGCCCACTGCAATCTCCATTTCTAGGGTTCAAGTGATTTTCCTACCTCAGCCTCCTGAGTAGCTAGGATTACAAGTGCCTGCCACCATGCCTGGCTGGTTTTTATATTTTTAGTAGAGACAAAGTTTTATCATGTTGGCCAGGCTGTCTCAAACTCCTAACCTCAAGTGATCTCCCCACCTTGGCCTCCCAAAGTGCTGGGATTACAGATGTGAACCACAGTGCCCAGTTGGTGGTAATGTTTTTAAATCCATATCTATGACACTGAGTCAAATGTTATTCTAAAGTGTCAGACCCAAACTTTCCTTTAGAAGTTTTGGGAATTCCTTACCTTCCTCCTATATTATTTAAATAAAGAAAAATGGAGTGTAATTTTAAAAACAGAATAAATTCATCTATCACAGCTCTTCCAATAAGTATGAAACTCTAGGTGATAAACTACTGTGTCATTCTTTATTTGATAGTGTTTATTCTTTCTTTAGCATTTTTGGGATACATAAAAGATAGTGAGATATATTTTAATCACTAGCCCTAGTTTCAATTTCACAGGGAAATATTGAATAGCAGATGACTCAGATTTTCAGTGGAAATTAGGATCTTATTTGTAAAAAATTTCAGATGTGTTAAGGTTTAGTTCCTGAACTGCTTTCCTATGCAAAGTTTGTAATACAAAATACCAATCAAAGTGGCAATGTCATGTGTAGTCTTCCACTGGGCAAACAGCAAAAGGGAAACTTGTACAGTAGTGCATAAACTTCATAGTTTTAAATTTTTGTAAAGAAAAATGCATTTGGTCCATAAACATGCTTCATGGAAGAAGGGGATTAATACAGCAGACATATTCAGTGGCTCATTTACAGCTATAAGTATATATTTCTAAATTGAAGACAAAGAAAAGTCAAATGGTTATTTTTAAGGCGATGTGTTAAATGTAGAACAATGGTTTCATGTCCTATATTCTTGCTATACTGGTAGGTTCATCCATCTTTCCGAGACACAATTTCTTTATTTGTAAAAGCAAGCTCAGCAATCTTTTCTGAAATTCAGATAACACTTTTTAAAATGTAATAGTATTAAAACATCAGTATGCAACTCGCTAAAGACAATAGTTGTCTTCATGAAACTTTTGAGTGTTTGCATGCATATGTGTGCATAATGTCTCATATTTAACTTAATTTCTTACTGGAAGTCACTGCCAAAGTCTGAAAGTCAATGGAGTAGATCATCTCTTAAAATGATTCAAGCCTCAGATTCTGTGGTATACTCAATTACATGAAATGAACATTTACACCACATAGTTCAGAAACAGATGCCAAAGAATGTAAACCTGAAATGATTAATACAGTTGTCATTAGCCACATGTGACTATTTCAATCTATATCAATTGCAATAAAACAAAATAAAATCAAATATTCAGTTCATTAGTCACAATAGCCACTTTTCAAGTGCTTTATATTATCGTGTGGATAATGATTACTGGTTTTGGTTATTATTCAGGTGTGTGATTCTATATAAAACTGCTTTACTCTCTCTATATATTTTCTATAGAAAACTGCTTTACTATAAGACCATTATTTTGGATGACTGCCATTCAACATATGTATTGGGTTGAAATAATTTAATAATTGTAAACTTTGTTTTTATTACATTAATAATCCATAGAAGTTTCACTAGGATTGAGTGAAAATATATGGGTTTAATTCCTGGTATTGGTGTTATCTTGCTCTGTAATTTGGATTAAGTCTTCAAATCCATCCTATGATTGCATCTTCATATATAAAATAAAAATAATTCTACTTGTACTACCTTCTTGAGTAGGGTTGTGACGGCAAGCTGCTACTATAAATAACTAGTGTTTTTGAAGAGTTAGAAAACAGAAATGTTATTACTCTAATATTCTGATTTCCTGAGATATTTACATATATTATATGTTTGAGACAAACATAGTAATGTTAGAAACATAGTAATCATGGCACTTTGGGAGGCAGAGGTGGGTAGATCACTTGAGCTCAGGGGTTCAAGACCAGCCTGGCCAAAATGGTGAAACCCCATCTCCAACAGAAATACAAAAAATTGGCTGAGCACGGTGGTATACACCTGTAATTCCAGCTATCTGGGAGGCTGAAACAAGAGAATTGCTTAAACCTGGGAGGCAGAGGTTGCAGTAAGCCCAGATCACGGCCCTGCATGCCAGCCTCGGTGACAGAGTGAGATGCCATCTCAAAAGAAAGAAAGACAGAAAGAAAGAAAAAGAAACATAGTAATTATTCCATATTTGTCAAATAGATGTGTGAACAGATCTATTAATGCATGGATAAATGAATGTATATATCAACAAAATTGTTAAATACTTTAAAGAAAATAATATTGCTAACTTAAAAGTATACATAAACACATATATTTGTAAACACATATATAAAAATATATATTTCATTCATTTAAATTCTTCCTTACTTCAAAAGTGTATTAAATACAGAGCATAATATTCATTATATTATATTGCATAAATATTCAGATATATTTAACTTTAAATACTTTGTATTTGAATAACCTCACTAGATCAAACTTTACACTAACATACTGTATGACCTTGGACAAGTGGCCCAGCAAATTGTAAGCATTTGAGTTTGCTAAGCACAGATTAAAGATAGGAACTGTAAATTAATCTCTGCCATATTTTTGTTGTTGTTATTCTTGTTCCTTTTTTGGAGAGGTACATTCCTAATTTTATTTTAAAAAAATAAACAGCCCATGACTATGATTTTCACCATTTCTCTGATCAATATTTTTGCTCTGAACACAAGTGCATTTATCAGGGTCTATTTTACGATATCAATTAAATCATTAATCATTAAAATAGATCATCAAGCATTACTAAGATGACAATATTCAGAAGAATATCATCTTTTTACTAATATCCAATCTCTGTATATAGTGACCCTGTGGTAAGTCCTTCACCCTTCGTGTCTGCTGCCTTCAGCACTATTGATTTACTGACAATGCCATAGTGAGCTTGCCTCTGATCTTGTACAGAAATATCAAAAACATTCATGTGAACTTTTTATCATTCCTAGTTTAGAAAGGTGAACAAAAGTCAATGTGAAATAACATGTATAAAGTGTCTGGAATCATAGGCCTCAATAAAGGTTTAAATATTATTGCTATATTTAAGTAGAGAATTCAAATATTCAATGTAACTGCATTATTAAAGCCTCTTTAGATGATTAAAAATAAAACCATTAAGCTGCCTGGAATATACATGAAACATAAGGAAAAATACAGAAAAGTAATAATTTTCTATATTTTAAAAATTGAAAAACCATCAAGTTAGAACTGGAAAGGTCCTCAGAGGCCTCAGAGTCAAAATCTCTGATTTTATGATGAAGAAACGGTGGTCCAGGAGATGAAGGTCACATAGATTGTGGTCACTTATCTTATTTAAGACAGAAGTAGTGGAACAGGTAGCCATAACTCAGCTCTTGACATACCACTATCTTTTCATTTAGTTTGACAATATTCTTCCTGGCCTGAAAATTCCAGAGGATACATTATCCTATTAAGAAAAAAATAACTTTTCTTCAACTCAGACTTGGAGGATTGAATATATTTTTATTGCCTACATCAGCATCTAGGCTGACATCTTGGCAGGTAGAGATGGAAGGTCAGAGAAGGAAGAGTTCAAGGTACATGCCTTCTTCCAGTGTACAAAAGCTTGTGCATAAGCTTGAGGTCAAAACCAAGGTACACTGGAAGACGGAAACAAAATGCACAATGTCTGGTTCATAAGTGGGAAAATGGCCAAGAGGGGAAAGGTAATGAATGATGTTAAGTAGACAAAGACAAAAGCATATTTGTAATCTTACCTAAGGTCTTATAAGTTGTATCGAGCCATCATCAAATAATCATAAGCATTTTAGTCCCAATTTGTTCCCTGGCATTTTAGTTTCACTTCATTCCCCCAAGGAAATGGAAACACAGAAACAGGTAAGTTGTTATGAAGGTAGAGATATGCATATACACGTAGAAGATGGACGAATATTCAAATCTCTGAGAAAACTGTTTAGAGACGAAATAAAGAAAGTATGGAATCTTTTGCTGAAACAATTAGAGAAGCCAGGTTAGAAAGATGTGGAAGTCACATCACAAAATGGTGGGGATACTTTATTTCATTTAAAAACTGAGTAACAGTCATTTTTGATCGTCTAAACACAATTATTCCAGACTATAAAAATGGATTCCATGACCAAATCAAAACCGTTATTGTTAATTTATCAATACTTACACTAAGAGTTGAAAAGCAAATATTAACCTGTTCAAGGCATTTGCACATTGAGCATTTTATATTAAGCTGAGTTAAATGTTAACCTTAAAAAGAGTGCATAAAAGTGATTATAAGAAATGTATGGCTTTTGAGCTTTTAAGTCAAAAACCCCTATGAAATTTGGGATATTTACTTCATGAAAGATCTAACATATTTTGGAAGCATAAAACTTGCTGATTGAATCTAAAGAACTCACAGAAACCAGAAGAAAAAAATAACGAATCATTGTAGTAGCATGAACCTGAACTATAAGAAATAAATTAGGCTTCAAAATGAAGAATTTTAGCTCACATTTTTTTCAAAAAGAAAAAGGGTTAGAAGTCAGAAAAGTGCAATGCTGTGATATTAGCCAGAAAGACTTACTGTATGTAATAATACAATCTGTATTCAATATGGAAGAATGCACTGAGGGAGAGATTGGAAAACTAGTGAGCAATGCAATTAGCTTGTTGATGATTCTGTTTCTGATCATTACCACTCATTCCATCTATCAGAAGAAAATATGCCTTTTTATTTAAAAGAAGTTTAACTTGTTCAATGTTACTAAAGAAAGCTTCAGAGACTGAGTTTGTATGGACTTTGTTTTTACTTTTCAAACTATCATTAAGTTAAAAAATAAAAATATGTATATACTGATTTTTCAAGGGTGAACATGAAACAATAAAGGCTCACTGGAGAAGGATAAAACTGTAAATTTTCTTTCCAATAAAATTTATTAATTGAATTATTAATTATTAAGGTATTAGTAACAAAAAAGATATGTTGTAATAATTCATGTTAGAATGAAAATGACTATTTTTGAAATCTATTTATGTTAGATAATTCTCCTTTATTTGTACCTTCCAATGATCTTTCTCTATACCTTTGCTCTACTTCCTCTTTTGTTTTGTCTTTCCCCACTACAAGTAACTTACCTACGCTCGCCAATTTTAATGTTGTTATGCTTAAAAGTGCAGAGCCTTATCTACTAATCACAGGTTTTCTTGAGTTATTTCCCTAACACACTTAAGCAGGAGGACTTAATAATGAGACACCTTAATATTATAATTTAGTTTTGGGTCAATGGCTTTACTAAGAGTTGACTGAATTTTTCAGTGCAAAATAATTAGAAATTTTATTAATTTGAAATTTTAAATGTTATGAATAAGTGATTTATGTCAATTTGTATTATGTGTATTGCTACACGATAATTGCAGGTTTAGTGGAATTATAGCTCATATTATGTTAAAAATACATAGTCACAAAATACATTCTAGTTTTCTAGATCAAATAATTTGTCAAGACTTCCGAGATTTTTAAAAAAACTCACATTGATCAGCAAGGCCACACTTCATATACTGTATAATACTGTGCATTTCTATTTTACATATGCTTCTGGTTATATGAAGAGAAAATATTATCCAATTGGAATGCATTTTAGCTCATTTCAGCCAAGGTCCAAACTGTCTCATTTAGTGTTTCATAGGTTGAGTATTGGTAATGGAAATTCCATTACCAATTTTCCATATTTTCTTATGTTCCATTTTACATATTTTCTTATGTTAAAAAGCTCTGTGACTTAAGACAAGTTAAAATATCCATGCTTCGGTTTCCATATGTAAAACAGGAATTTTAAAAGCACATACTTGATAGAGTTTTAAAAAAATTAAACAATTAACAATATTCAATATATAGAAAAGCACATAGTACATGGAAAGTACAAGTATTAGCTCTTAAAAATATTAATAGAAAAAATATCATTTCTCTAAAAAAACTCATCCATGTATTTTTTTACAGTGCTATGATTTGTTGATGTATAGTTTACCCTTATCCAAATATCTCATAAAGTATTTATATTGATGACATTTTGATTTTTTCCAGATTTTGAGTATTACAAATGATGCTATATTCTTAATATCTCTGAGCATGTGTGCAAGAATTTTCTCTTGGGCATAAAACTAAGACAGAATTGCTAGGTTATAGTACACATACATTCAACTTCTGTAGATAACGTCCAACAGTTACCCAGGTGGTTGTATTGGTCATACTCCCACCATCAGCACATGAGTGTTCCAGAGGATACTGCCTTTTAATTTTTAATTTTAGCCATTCTGGTAGTGTTTACTGATAACTGATTTTGGTTTAATATGCATTTCACTGTTTACTTATACGTTTGATCATCTTTTTATGTTTGTTGGCCGTTTTCTGAAGTAATAGGCATATGACTAGAACTATTTTCTTACACTGAAGGAGATGTTCACTAATGACTGAATCAGTGTCCGTCTTTGTTGGATCCTGAATGCCATGATTCTGTGTTTTTCATCTTTTTTTACCACAAGAAACCTAGCAAAATTTTCTGATATAGCATATATATTGTTACAGAAAAAATAAAATGTATAACCTGATAGGAATTCAGCAGAACATCAGAAATGATCTGTAGCACACTGTCTAAGGACAATGGGCCAAGAAAATTAAACAGTTCACTAATCAGAAAATAAAAAACACACATGAAAAAATATTTATCCTGCATTTGGTCTTGAACATAGTTAATATCGTTTTCATATACATTCCCACAATTTCGCATTATTTTATTATCTTAAAAAGTATAAACAGAAAGTAGAGTAGGATTAAGTAAACTATTGCTATACTGAAACAAGGGGAAAACTAAAATATTAAGATGCCTTAACCTAGTAAATGCTCAATAGTTAGTACAGTACAAACGCTGTCTACCAACTTTATAAATGTTGAGGAATCTTCTTGTCATTGCTCATTAGGCTTTAACTGGGTGCACATTAGTGAGGTACCTATCAGTGACTACTCAAATAATCATTAGTTACTGCTAATTGAGTGTATTACAGACTATCTTTTCAGGTTGATTTAAATAAGCAGGCCAACAGCTGTGCAACTAGCTACAAATTCATACTGGTTCATTAAGTGAGTTCTGTGTTTGAAAGATCTTAAAGTGAGTTTGTGCAAGAAATCTGGCACCAATTTATGAACTAGAATTGAAACACTCACCACAAATCCACTGATACTGAGAATACATTTCCTAGAGATTCTGAAATCTGAGTGTAGATTTAAATGAATTTCAGTTTGTTTTGGATCTCTAATAAGGGGAAATACAGTCTTTGTATATGTGCATAAGTCTAGTGAAGAGAATAATGTTCATAAGAGAAAAAAGAATCAGGAGGCTGGTTGTTCTCTTGTATTAAATAGGATGTTCAGTGATGAGTTATTGATATTTAAAGACGAGGTCACAGTAAGGCTACATGTAGCAAAACTCGAAGCTTACTGCTAACAATGGTGACACACAGATAGCACCATCTCCTTCTTGAGAAGCCTCTTTTTGCCTAATTAGATCACCAGTCATTCCCGGTCCTTTCTAGTTTGCATTTTCTCTGATTTTTTAATACCTTCTGTTTCCTCATAACTATAGTTTGCCCAACATTTCTTCTTCTTTTTTTAATTGTACCTTTAGGTTCTAGGGTACATGTGCAGATCATGCAGGATTGTTGCATAGGTACATACATGGCAATATGGTTTGTTGCCTCCATGCCCCTGTCACCTGTATCTGGCATTTTTCCCCATGTTATCCCTCCCCAACCTCCCCACTCCCCCACTGTCACTCCCCTGCCTCCCCCAACAGACCCAAGTGTGTGATGCTCCCCTTCCTGTGTCCATGTGTTCTCTTTGTTCAACACCTGCCTATGAGTAAGAACATGTGGTGTTTGGTTTTCTGTTCTTGTGTCAATTTGCTAAGAATGATGGTTTCCAGATTCATCCAAGTCCCTACAAAGGACATGAACTCATCATTATTTATGGCTGCATACCATGGTGTATATGTGCCACATTTTCCTTGTCCAGTCTATCATTGATGGGCATTTGGGTTGGTTTCAGGTCTTTGCTACTGTAAACAGTGCTGCAATGAGCATACGTATGCATGTATCTTTATAACAGAACAATTTCTAATCCTTTGGGTATATACCCAGTAATGAGATTGCTGGGTCAAATGGAATTTCTATTTCTAGATCCTTGAGGAATTGCCACACTGTCTTCCACAACGGTTGAACTAATTTACACTACTACCAACAGTGTAAAAGTGTTGATATTTCTCTACATCCTCTCCAGCATCTGTTGTCTCAAGATTTTTTAATGATTGCTATTGTAACTGGTGTGAGGTGGTATCTCAATGTGGTTTTGATTTGCATTTCTCTAACAACCAGTGATGATGAGCATTTTTGCCCAATCTTTCTAAACTAAATCTACTTTAAGGACTTGCAGGTTCACCTCCCAAGGCTAACTCAATTCCAGGGAGAGGCCTGGTTTTGTAAGCATGCCTGGACAGCTATGGGCTGGCTGCTGCTGACTGAGGTGCCCACCACTGATCCAAGATGGGCAATAGCCAGTAAAGAGAGGTGCTTGAAAAACCAAAGCAGAGCAACGGTAGGACAGGCACTGGTGAAAATGTATAGTACAATTATTGGCCGTTATCTGAGTAACAGCATTTCAACTGATACCTAGGCTGCTTTTGGGTCAAATTTTCATTTTTTTTCTCCGTTCATGTCAAGTATAAAACAGAAAAAATCTAGTTTCATTTTTAGGTTCTAATTTGAAACTGTATTTTTATAGAAATATTTCTGAAATTCATATCCTAAAAAGGGCTAATTTTGAAAATTACATTATCGGTTACCTAATTCTGGTCATGGCTTCAATTGGATATGATCTTCATTGTTCAGTTTCCATCCTAAACTGTTATATAATTTTCTTGGCTATCTATTATATTATTATGCAATTGCACTTAGAGATAGCTGAATTTGACTAGTCACTAAAATACATTTTAAATTGATAAAATTGCCATGGAATTTTATAGCATAAAGGTAAAACATAAATTTGGAATCTTTATAATACATATAATTCACTAAATTACGAGCTGAAATTATCACTGTTGCAAGTTTATAATATCAACAGCTGAGAGAATTTTCATAAATTTACAATAGTCATTTTCCCTTATAAAACTGAGTTCATTCCAGAAAGTTGATTTACAGCATAATAGTATATTCTTTTTACATATAAATACTGGTTATCTACTTCTGATGTTCATATCAGAACTTAGGTTCTCTTCAAGGTATGATAATTGAGAAAACCTCTAGACACTTCTTAAAAAAAAAAAAAACGAGATATAATTATCATATATTTTCCAAAATGCTGACATATGTCATTGAGAAACTTGTTTCTAAAAACCAAAAGAGCAAATGAAATAGTTTCCACCCATTTAATAAAATGACATAAAATCAGTAGAATGCATATGTAAATTATTAGGATGTTATTTCTAAAATTGTTACAGCAAAATCAAAGTACTAAAATGTTCATATCCAAGAGCAGGAATGTTTAATTTTCAATGAGTTTATAATAATAGTGCCATATGGGTAATCAGGAATTAGACTACGTACAAATATAAAAGATTATAATTCAAATTGCACAAAATTAACACTGACACGTAACTGCTATGCACTGAGTCCATTGATACAGATATTGAGTTCATTAACAATTTTGTGTCCTAAGACCTAAGATCAGTTTCCTCTTAATTCAAAATAGAAATGGTAAAATTAATTTAAGTATATATTCTATTGTGCATTATTCTTTTAAGAATAATAAAAATAATCTGAAGTTCACCTAACAATTAGGGAACACAGATTGTTACAGATTTTGATTTTAAGCATAATCAGAACTTAAACCTATTGTGTTCACTCTTGCTTGCAGTGATAAATATTTATGCATCAAGCTTTAAATAAATGGAGAGACATACTACATTTATAGACAGTAAGACTCAACATAGAACATATCAATTTTCACCAAATTGATTTATAGGTTTGATTAATTTGTATCAAAATTCAAGGAAGGGTTTTTGGACACAAAGACAAGCTTATTTTAAAATTTACTTGGAAAGGCACAAGCTAGCCAGAATAGCTAAAATAGTTTGAAAAAAAAGAATAAGGTAGTAATCATCACTCTATCCAATAGTAAGGCCTGCTACTGTATGTAGCTATGATAGTCAAGGCATAGTGGTATTAGTGGAAATATAGACTTATACATCAAGGCAACATAATAGAAAACTCAGAAGTAGACTCACCCAAATATGGATAGATGGGCAACCATAGTTAAGAAAATGTAGCTCAACCTAAACCTCTCACCTTATACAAAAATTGACTCAAAATGAGTCCTCAACTTAGGTGTCAAACTAAAAGCTATACATTTTTTAGAAAAAGCATAGAAGAACATCTTCATAATCCAGGGATAAAAAGTTCTCAGACTGAACACTGAAATCAGGATCAATAAATGAAAACATTGATAAGTTGATCTTATCAAAATTAAAAACGTTTGATCTGCCCAAGTTCATGATGAAAGGATGAAAAGTCCTTTCATATAGATTGTGAGAATATATTTACACACCCCCTATTTGACAAAGAACTGGTATTAGAATATATAAAGAACTTTAGATACTCAACAATTTAAAAACTTTCAATCTAGAAAATGAGGGAAAGACATGAACATATATTTTATCAAAGAGGATATACAAATAGCAAATAAACACATATAGATGCATTCAACTTCATTAGGCATTATGGACATGAAAACTAAAATCATAATGAAATATTGCTATACATCTATCAAAATTACTAAAGTAAGAAAAAAATGTGACAACACTAAGTTCTGGCAAGGATATGAAGATACTGGATCACTCATGTACTGCTAATGGGAATTTAAAACAATACAGCCACTCTCGTCTACGGCCCTACCACCCTGAATGTGCCTGATCTCGTCTAAAATAACATAGCCACTCTTCAAACTTCTAAACTTTAACATCCAATTGCCATACAATCCCGAAAGTGCACTCTTGCACGTTTATACCAGAGAATAACAACTTATGTTCACACAAAAACCTGTATATGAATGTTTATACTAGCTTTATTAATAATATCTCAAAAATGAATAATCCCATCTGTCCTTCAGTGGGTGAATGGTTAAACAAACTGTGCTAAATAAAAATGAATAAAATACCACAAATATAATTTTCTCATTAAAAAATGTATTTTCCTTTATCGTATTTATTGGGAGAAACAAGAATCTATTTCTCTTAATATTATTTAACTTTTACCTTTAAAACATCAAGATCAATACCCTGGTTGTGATATTCTACTATAGTTTCGCAGGATGTTAAAATGTTAGAAGTTGGGTATAGCCTACATCAATCTCTCTGTATTTATTTTACAGCAGCATGTAAATCTACAATAATCTCAAGAAAATGTAGAAACCATGGATGAACAACGGAAATCCATAATATTATATCACCTACCACTGTCTATCAAACTCAAAGAGAGCTAGCAATGAAGATGTATGCTGGAAATTTAAGAAAATATTGCAGAAAAAGTGCTGACATAGGAGTTAAGAAACCTGAGTTCTGCTCCAATTCCATTATCTACTGGGAAGTCTTATGAAAGTAACTTAGAATATCTTCCTCAATATCTTCTACAAAGCTTGATGATGATAAGGTCCATGATTAGACTAGATCACCAAATTTTAAGAATCTTATAAACATAGAAAAAGCTGAGTCAGTCACTAAAATCTCTATAAATTGGAACTTCTGAATCCTGCAAATCTGGGTTCCATGCAATAGAGGCACTCTTAATTGAGTTCTAACATGTATGTGTTGAGGTTTCTTCTTTTATTTATTTCATTTATTTCGGGTTACAGGCATGAATTTTATTAATAAGCAGTGCCTGCCTGCCTGCCACTTAGGAAATCTGATTCTTATGCAAAGGATTTCCAGGTTAAGTAAACTACATGATAGTTGTAAGAATGGAAACAAATAATACTATTTCATATTTTTACAGACTGACCTCCCTTGATTACTTCTATAGAAACATAAAACACAGGTATATTTAGTGACTATCAGAAGCAAATCATCTGAAACCTGAATTCTTTTTAACTCCTTCACCAGCTGTTGTCACTCTGTATTTCTTTTGACTGCCAATGAAAGAACAGTGGTAAAGTGAACAGTTTTCAAACACAGGTTTCCTGTGTTTGAATCCTATATTTCCACTTATTAGGAGTGGGACTTGAACAGCTGACTTCAAAGTTCTGTGCCTTCGTTTCCCCATCGGTAAAAGTGGAATAATGTTACCTACCTCATGGAACTTTTTCTGAGAATTAAGTGAGGCAATACTGCTAAAATAATTATAACATGGATGCCACAATGTGAGTGTTACGTAAGTATATAAATGAATGGAGCAAATAGAAGTTGGAAGGGTAGGCGTATGGCAGAGGCATAGACTCCAGAAAAAAATGACTCCTCATTTGTTCTAATTAATTAGTTTATGATTCTGTATACTCTGACATATTCATTAGTCTATAGTAATAACCCCAATCTCACTATAAAAACACTTTGCTTAAGTGCCATAAACAAAGGAGATAACACCTTTAAAGATTTCTTGTTAAAATAAGGCATATGACTCTTACACATTGCTAGTGAGAATGTAAACAGGTATAATTACTTGTAGGAGAATTTGACAATATCTAAGAAAACAATATATGCATTTACCTTATGACCCTGAAATTCTACTTCTGGGAATTTATTGTAAAGTTATACTCTTAAAAATATATTTGAATGAGGTTACTCTTTACTGTATTGCTTGTAACTACAGCATATTCAAGTAACCTAAAATTTTAAATATAATAGAGTGATTAAATAAAATACAACATAGAAGTCTTTCCTCATCTAAGGAGGATATTATGTCCCAAGACCCCCAGTGGATGCTTGAAACTGCAGATGGTACTGGAGCCCATCTACGCTGCTTTTTTCTTATACATACACACTTACGATAAAATTTACTTTATAAATTAGGCACCCTAAGAGATTAATAAAAATAATAAAATGGAACAAGTATAACAATGTACTGTAGTAAAAGTATATTAAAAACTTATGTAAATGTTTTTTTCTCATAAAATATCTTATTGTAATATATTCATCCTTCTTATGATGATGATGATGTCAGATGATAAAACGCCTGCATGATGAGATTTTTTGTAACAGTTGATTGGATAACCAAGATGGCAACTAAGTGATTGACAGGCAGGTAGCACATATAGCTTGGATACACTGGACAAAGAGATGATTAATGATTCACGTTCCAGCTAGATGAAGTAACATGGTAAGTGATTTTATCATGCTCCTCAGAAAAGCAAGCAATTTAAAAGTTATAAATTGTTTATCTCTGGAATTTTCTATTTGCTATTTTCAGACCTCAATTGACCACAGGCAATTGAAACTGCAGAAAGAGAAACTGTGGATAAAGGGGGACTACTGTACTTTCATACAATGGAGTACTATGGAGCTGCAAAAAGGGAATAAGGAAGATCTCGATGAATTTATATGGAATATATTCCATCATATATTGATCAGCAAATAATAATTAAAAGCACAAAATACTTTCTATAGTGTGCTACCTTTTGTATATCATACAAAGAAACATAAAGAATGAAAAACATCTGATCATTTCAATAGATGCTGAAAAAGCATTTGTTAAAATCCAACATCCCTTCATGATTTAAAAAAAAAACCCTCAAAAACTGGGGATAGGCTCTTTGTGTTCTATTTTGGTTCCCTATGAATTTTAAAACAGTTTCTCCTAGGTCTGTGAAGAATGTGCTCAGTAGTTTGATAGGAATAGTATTAAATCTGTAAATTACTTAGGGCAGTATAGCCATTTTATTGTCTTGATTCTAACTATCCATAAGCATGGGATGCTTTTCCATTTGTTTGTGTCTTCCCAATTTATTTGAGCAGTGTTTCTAATTCTCATTACAGAAATCTTTCACCTCCTTTGTTGGCTATATTCTTAGGTATGTTATTCTTTTTGTGGCAATTGTGAATGGGATTGTTTCTAACTTGACTCTCAGTTTGGCTGTTGTTGGTACATAAGAATGCTAGTGATTTTTGTACATTGATTTTGTATCCTGCAACTTTCCTGAAGGTGTTTATCAGCTAGAGGAACTTTTGGGCCAAGACTATAGGGTATTCTAGATATCGAATCATGTCATCTGCAAACAAGGATAGTTCGACTTCGTTTCTTCCTATTTGGATGTGCTTTCTTTCTCTTGCCTGATTGCTCTGGCTAGGACTTCCAATACTAGATTGAATAGAAGTGGTGAGAGAAGGCATCCCTATCTTACACTGGTTTTCAAGGGGATTGCTTCTGGCCTTTGCCCATTCAGCATAGTATTGGTTACGGATTTGTCACAGAGAGCCTGAGTATGCAAAGCAATCCTAAGCACAAATAACAAACCTGGAGACATCACATTACCAAACTTCAAACTACTATAAGTCTACAGTAACCAAAACAACACAGTACTGTTACAAAAACCAGCACATAGACCAATGGAACAGAATATAGAGCCCAGAAATAAGTTTGCACATCTACGACCATCTGATCTTTGACAAAGCCAGCAAAAACAAACAATGGAGAAAGACACCCTATTCAGTAATGGTCCTGGGATAACTGCCTAGCTATATGCAGAAGATTGAAGCTAAATCCCTTCCTTACACCAAACACAAAAATCAACTCAAAATTGATTAAAAAATTAAATGTAAAACCCAAAACTATAAAAACCCTGGAAGACAACCTGGGAAATACCATCCTGGACATAGGAACAAGCAAATATTTCATGACAAAACCACCAAAAACAACCACAACAAAAGCAAAAATGGACAGGTGAGATCTAATTTAACTTAAGAGCTTCTGCACAGCTAAAGAAATTATTAACAGAGGACTGGGCACAGTGGCTCACTCCTGTAATCCCAGCACTCTGGGAAGCAGAGGTAGGCAGATCACTTGAGGTCAGGAGTTTGAGACAAGCCTGGCCAACATGGTGAAACCCCATCTCTACTAAAAATACAAAAATTAGCTTGGCATAGTGACATGCTCCTGTAGTCCTAGCTACTTGGTAGGCTGAGGCAGGAGAATTGCTTGAACTTGGGAGGCAGAGGTTACAGTGAGCCACAATCCTGCCACTGCATTCCAGCCTGAGCAACAGAATGAGATTCTGTCTCAAAAAAGAGAGAAAGAAAGAAGCCTGTCAACAAAGTAAACAGAAAACCTACAGAATGAGTGAAAATATTAGCAACCTATGCATCCAACAAAGGTCTCATATCAAACATTTATAAGGTACTTAAACAAATGTAAAAGAGAAAAACAACCCCATTACAAAATGGGCAAAAGACATGGACAGACATTTCTCAAAAGAAGACATACATGCAGCTAACAATCATATGAAAAAAGGTCATTATCACTGATCATTGGAAAAATGCAAATCAGAACCACATTTTGATACCATCTTGCAGCAGTCATAATGGTTATTATCAAAAAGTCAAAAAATATCCGTGTATAAGGGAATGCTAATACACTGTTGGTGGGAGTGTAAATTAGTTCAACCATTGTGAAAAGCTCTCCACATAATAAAAGCCATAAATGAAGACCCACAGTTAGTATCAAACTGAATAGAGAAAAACTGAAAGACTTTCCTCTAAGATTTGGAATATGACAAGGATGCCCACTATCAACACTTTCATTCAGCATAGTACTAGAAGTCCTAGCTAGAGCAATAAGGCAAGAAAACAATATAAAGGGCATCCAAACTGGAAAGGAAGAAGAAAAAATTATCCTTGTTTGCAGATGACTGGTCTTATATTTGGAAAAACCTAAAGCTACCACAAGAAAACTATTAGAAGTGACTTAAGAAATCAGTAATGTTGCAGGGTACAAAATCAACATACAAAAATCAGTATCATTCCTAGGCCAGGCGTGATGGCTCATGCCTATAACTCCAGCACTTTGGGAAGCTGAGGCATATGGATCACTTGAGGCCAGGAGTTTCAGACCAGCCTGCCCAACATGGTGAAACCATGTCTCTAATTAAAAAAAAAAAAAAATAGCTGGATGTGGGAACACACACCTGTTATCATAGCTACTCAGGAGATTAAGGCATGAGAATCACTTGAACCTGGAAGGCAGAGGTTGTAGTAAGCTGAGATCATGTCACTGCACTCCAGTCTGGATGAATAAATGAGACTCTCTCAAGAAAAAAAAAAAATCAGTGTTATTTCTACATGCCCACAGTGACAAATGTGAAAAAGAAATTTAAAAAGCAATTCCATTTACAGTAACCACATGTAACATTAAATGCCTAGGAATTTAAAAAGTGAAGGATCTCTTATAATAAAAATCCATAAAACAATGATGACAGAAATTGAGAAGGACACCAGAGGAAAAAAAGGAAAAATATTCCATATTCATGGATTGGAAGAAAAATCACTGTTAAAATGTCCATACTATCCAAAGCAATCTACAGCTTCAAAGCAATCCCTATCAGAAAAACAGTGACATTATTTAATGAATAGAAAAAAAATCCTAAAATGTATATGGAACCACAGAAGACCCAGAATAGCCAAAGCTATCCTGAGCAAAAAGAACAAAACTGGAGGAATCACAATATCTGGCTTCAAATTAGACTGCAGAGCTATAGTAACCAAAACAGCATGTTACTGGCATGAAAACAGACACATAGACAAATGGACAGAATAGAGACCCCAAAACCAAATCCACACACCTACAGTGAAATCATTTTTGACAAAGGTTCCAAGAATGTGTTATATATTTTTAATCTCTAAAATGGGAATAATATTAATAATTGGGTTTCTGTTAGGATTAAAAGTGCTCACCTTTGGAAGGTGCTTAGCAAAGTATTTGGCACATAATAAGCAGATGTGTGTGAATGTGGACTTTGTAAACCTTAAAAATCATTCTACAGCATTCCAAATATTTGGTTGAACCTCATGAAGTTGTTAATGTTTGACAATCCTCAGTCCACAAAATGGCAATTTTCTATGGTTTAACATAATACAAAACCGTAAAACTGATATTTGGTATTTCCATAAATAACAATAGAATCTTATTATGAAACCTCAACTGTGGAAAGGTAATCTTCATTCAATGAATAAAAGAACTGGGTCCCAGAGTGGACTCTAAAACCTATACTATTTCTTCTTTTCAATATTGACCTTTCACTCATCCAACTAGCAACCAAGACCAATAATTACTGGAGATGTTACTAAGCCCTTCTATACTGGCATAAACAATTTTCTAGGATCAGATCATTGCTGCTATAGAACTATAAGGTGTAATCCTGTCACTTTACATGTATAATAAAGGCCTTTTACATGTATAATAAAATCACACAATAAGCATCTCCAAGGGCAGGAGGGTAGTCAACTATTTATTGGCAAAACTCCCTAACTCTTACTATGTGTAGAAAGTGGTTTATTTCCAGAATCTACTTTTGAAGAAATTCTTGTGTGTTTAAAAAATCATATGTTTTTGAAATTCAAAATGTCATGTGTCTTTTATTTCTGTTGAAGTAACATATGGTATGTAACATCTATCTTTTGGCAGTTCTCTTCACGTAGGCACCATCCACTAAAGGAAGAGCAGGCACATCTCACTTGAACAAATTCCTTGAGATGGGAGCAGAGTCAAGACTTGGGGTGAAATTAACACCTTTTCTGCTTGGGCCATCGGCACTACCAGTCTGGATCTTGAGGCTGTCTACATTCAATATTTGTATTAACTGGCATCTGACCAAGCATTAGTTGTTAAAAATGACAGCCACAGTTAGTATTCAGATGACACCATTGACCAGAAAACTCTTAAAGAAATTCTAAACTTTCTTGTCAAGAAATTCAAACCCAAACTGAAGCTCATCTGTTTTGAAATCCACAACAAAAAGTTAATTCTTTCTGTAACTGTCATCATTACACAGGTCTTAGTTCATCTGTGTAAGTTTTTATTTCTCTGTCAATCTAAGTCGTAAAACATCCTTTCTCTCTTCTGTTTTAGGTGTCAGGATGTTGCAAGCAATTCAATTACAATGTACTACTATCGAAAAAAAAAAGTAAAATAAGGTACATATGGAGATCTGCAATTATAATCACATCCCTAAATGTGAACAACAACAAAAAATGATAATCTTAATATACTTGTTTTAATCCCCTTCAGCCTGACAAGTGCTAGTGAAGAAAGTTCAGTTTGACTTTTAAAATCAGAGACATTTTAATGGCATATATGGATTGTTTCTGGTTGAGCTCAGCTTAGAAAAATATTCTGAGTTTTCAAGGAAATATAGAGTATGATTTTCATACACATCACTTTCTTTAATTCAGAATCAATGTAGATGCATAGTTTTATTGTGGAGTACCAATTATTATGTGAATAAATGTTATGGTAAAACTTGGTTTTCATTTTTGTCAATATATTGCCATTATATTTCAACTACAAACTACATAATTAATATGTAATAAAAATTGTATTTTAAAGAAAATATCTTGTATCAAATGTTCTATAAATTCTATTAAATGACTATAATTTATAACAGTCTACCTAGAATTCTGGAGGAAAAACATTGTATTCTAATGTAAATTAAAAGAAAAGAGATACAGAAAAATGCCAATAGCTCATATTTATAATATTAAAAGAGTATATAAATATTAATTTAGTAATGAGGTAAATATGCATCTTTGTCTTACATTTACTCAAATGAGGTGTATCTGTGAAATTTCTGGAAAAGTATTTAGAATTTCATATATAGAGACTATAGTTCTAAAAATACACAGCTCAAATTTAATAAGCTCAACATTTGTCAACATGTATACCCTTTATATGTTTCATATTTTATGTATTCCTAGAAAACATGAGCAACCCAACTGTATAACAATACTAAGTAAGTTCAATTTTCCATTGCTTATTAAAAATTCCATTTTTAAAAAGGCCTCAGATTTCAATGCTTATATTGTATCATGAAGCAGAAAAACAAATGAAAATGAATTACAGTGGCTGTTCTTTCAGTCTTCCTTCTAAGTGGATGATGGTATTAAAATTGTTTCTTACATGTTATTTTGAACTCCAACTTTCACTGGAATTTGCATGTGCTTTAGGCAACTTTTGATCTTTTATAAATACATCTCAAAGCACCAAAAGATGGAATTGTTTCCTCTTTCATTTAGTACATGAAGCAAAATTACAAAGGCTTTTAAATAGCAGTTTGCCATAACATCAAGAGAAACATGGGCCTCAACTGCTAATGTAAGCTTTTCGCAAAATTATTTTCTGTGTTCACAATTGTGGAATGCGGGATATGATATCTTGGGTTAGAAAAGTGAAGAATAAAAACTCCTGTCCTTGAGGCTTTTATAATTAAAATGTAACAAAATCGTCAATAAATAATAGGGTATCCATCCATGAAAACATACAAGAAATCATGTAATACAAATATATTATATTTAAAATAAAATAGAAAACAGAAATAAAACTAAGCAGAGATAATGCAAAATAGGATCAGATGAGGCAAGAAATTTTTCTCGGAGATATTGAGTATTAAACCATGATTTGAACTATACTTTGATCTTTAAAAGTGTATTAGCAGAGAATATCTGGCATATAAAAGAAAAATGCTTTTGTGTAGCTTATACCTAGTAGAATATAAAAGAGAAATAGAAAAATGACTTAGTTTGTCCTCAAGTTTCATCATGTTGTTGCATATGGCAGGATTTACTTCTTTATTAAGGCTGAATAATATTCCAGTCTGTGTATATCACATTTTTGGTATTCATTTGTCCTTATGGACATTTAGATGATTTCAACATCTTAGGTGTTGTAAATAATGCTGTAATCAACATGAAATTCTAAATAACTCTTCAGATTTCCGACTTCAAACCTTTTTTGTTAACTTTTTTATTTGAATAGATTTTTGGGGAACAGGTGGTGTTTGGTTACACTGATAAGCTCTTTAGTGGTGATTTTTGAGATTTTGGTGCACTTATCACCCAAGCAGTGCACATTGTATCCAGTGGGTACTCCTTTATCCCTTAACTTCCTCCCACCCTTTCAGAAGAGTCCCCAAAGTCTACTGTATCATTCTGATGTCTTCACATCCTCATAGCTTAGCTCCCACTCAAAAGTGAGAACATACGATGTTTGTTTTTCCATTCTTCAATGACTACATTTAGAGTAATGGGATCCAACTCTATCCAGGTTGCAGCAAATGCCATTATTTTGTTCCTTTTTATGGCTGAAGATTATTCCATTTATACACACACACACACACACACACACACACACACACACACACACACACTACATTTTCTTTATCCACTCATTGATCAATGGGCATTTGGGTTGGTTCCATATTTTTGCTACTGAAAAATGTACTACTATAAACATGTATGTGTTAGTACCCTTTTTTTTCTTTTTCTTTTTTTGACATGGAGTCACCAGGCTGGAGTGCAATGGCGTGATCTTGGCTCACTGCAACCTCCACCTCCTGGGTTCAAGCCATTCTCCTACCTCAGCTTCCTAAGTATCTGGGATTACAGGCATGCACCATCATGCCCACCTAATTTTTATAGTTTTAGTAGAGATGGGGTTTCATCATGTTGGCCAGGATGGTCTAGATTTCTTGACCTTGTGATCCACCTACCTCGGCCTCCCAAAGTGCTGGGATTACAGGTGTGAGCCACCGCGCCCAGCCTAGTATCTTTCTCATATAATGACTTCTTTTACTCTAGGTAGATACCCAGGAGTAGGATTCCTGGATCAAATTGTAGTTCCTTAAGGAATTTTCCATAGTGGTTATACTAGATTACATTTCCACCAGCAGTGTAAAAGTGTTCCTTTTCCCACATCCACACCCAACATCTATGATGTTTTTAATTTTTCTGATTATGGCTTCCTTCAAGGAGTAAGGTGGTATCATACTGTAGTTTTGATTTGCATTTCCCTGATAATCACGTTGAGCATTTTTTCATACGTTTGTTGCCCATTTGTATATCTTCTTTTTGTGGGGCAGGGAATAACCATCTCTTTATTTCTCACAATGTTTCACACAGTGACAGACATATAGTAGGAACCCAACAAATATTTGTTAAATGAGTAGATGAATAAATACATGAACAGAAAAAAAAAAAAAAAACAAGAGTTGAATCAGTAAGTATTTTTGTGTTACCCTACTTCTTTTGAGAATTGTCTATTTATGTCCTTAGCCTGCTTTACGATGGGATTGTTTTTTGGTTATTGATTTGTTTGAGTTCCTTGTAGACTCTGGATATTAGTCCCTCATCAGATGCACAACTTGTGAAGGTTTTCTCCCACTCTGTGGGGTGTCTGTTTATCCTGCTGATTAATTATTTTGCTGTGCAAAAGCTCTTTAGTTTAATTAAGTCTAATCTATTTATCTTTGTTTTTGTTGCCTTTGCTTTTGGATTCTTAGTCAAGAAGTTTCTGCCTAAGCCAATGTCTAGAAGGATTTTTCATTGCTATCTTTTAGGATTTTTATGGTTTCAGGTCTTATATTTAAGTCTTTCATCCATCTTGAGTTATTTTTGTATAAGGTAAGAGATGCAAATCCTTCTATATTCTTCTACATGTGGCTTTCCAATTATCCCAGCACCATTTGTTAAATAAGGTGTCCTTTCCCCACTTTATGTTTTTGTTTGCTTTGTCAAAGTTCAGTTGGAGGTACGAATTTGGCTTTATTCTTGGATTCTTTATTCTGTTCCATTGGTATATGTGCTTTATACTAGTACCATGGTGTTCTGGTGACTAGAGCTATATAGTGTAGTTTGAAGTTGGGTAATGTGAGGCTTCCAGATTTTTTCTACTTGTTTAGTCTTGCTTTGGCTATCTAGGCTCTCTTGTAGTTCCATATGAATTTTAGGATTTTGTTTTCTAGTTTTGTGAAGAATGATGATAGCATTTTGATGGGAAGGGAATTGCATTGAATTGGTACACTGCTTTTGGCATCACAGTAATTTTTACAATATTGACTCTATCCATCATGAGCATGTTTCCATTTGTTTGTGCCATCTAAAATTACGTTTTAGAATAATCTCTAATTTTGGTAACGTAATTTAAAAATAAGTCAATGACTATTAAATTTTGTTTTTTATCCATGAAAGAAATCTGATAGTGAATTGTCTCTACCTATGTCAATAAAAAATAGGCAATCATTTATAAAAGAATTATTTCCAGATATTGGTTCATGGTAGTTAACGGCTTTAATGTCTGAGAGATGAAACAACAAATAAGGTTAGCAATAGTATCATCATTAACTTTCTTCTTGGGGTCACTTTCTGAACTGCAGGGAAAACTCAAATTGTTCCTAAGGATTTTACTACATGAGGAGACAGAGATTGAGTTTGGGGCTACTAAGCAGCCAAATTTGTAAGATGGTGTCAAAGAGAAGGGTGCTGTGCAGAGAAGCAGCTCAAAGAAACTACATAGAGACTCTGCCTTGAGTCTGTAACAGAATACTTTAGTGGGCATGCATTGAGCCAAATACCATGACTACAGATCAAAAGCACTACCACATAATGAACTACAAGGGAACTGGGAACTGAACACCTCGAACTTGCACAGGGTTGTGAGATATCAGAGTTCCTTAAAATCAGCATGTTAAGTATCAAAACCCAGGACATTCAGTAGAAAACCTAGAAAGGTCATGCTAAAGGATGCTGTCTCTGTCCTACCAGAGTTTAACAACAAGGCTTGAAAGGATCAAACTGCCCTTCAACTAAATAAACAAAATATTGAAACAAAATTGAATAATCTATGCAGAAATACAACAGCATCTCAACAAAAACATGACTTCTATAAAGGTAAACACACAAGCAAAATGTATTACACATAAAAAAGACAAGAAAATGTAACCTATAGCAAGGAGAACAGACAAGAGATTAAAAAAAGAGAGAAAATGAAATTAGCAGGCAAGATTTTAAATTAGCCATTTTAACATTCAAATATTTAAAGAAACAGAAACAAAATAGAGTATAAACACTGACAAACAGAATGTAATTGAAAATGTAAAAAGATTGAATGTTGAGAACTGAAAAAGACATTAGGAAGTAAAACATCACTTGCTGCATTTAGCAGTAAATTAAGCACTGAAGAAGAAAATGTTAGTGAAATTGAAGGCAGGGCAATAGAAGATATCCAAACTGAATCACAAGGAGGAAGAACAACTGGAAATAAAAACTACGTAAATAACCTATGTAAAAACATGAAGTGGCCTACGGGAAAACATCAAGTCAGAAAAAATACATGTAACTGGTGTACAATAAGGGGTGAGGGAGTTAGAAAAATATATTTTTTAATAATGAAAAATTTTCAAATTTGGAGAACAATATAAGCCCACAGATCCAAGAAACTCATTAAGTTACAACAAGGAACCATACTAAGGCACATCATGATCAAATTCCTAAAAATGAAGGAAAAAATTAAAAAGGAAAACTTAGAAGCAATCAGAAAAAGGAAAACCGTTACATACAGGGGAGGAATGACAAGAATGTTCTCTGACTTCTCAGGAAACACAATGTAAGACAGGATAGAATGAAATAAAATTTTATTGTACTGAAAGAAAAAATAAGTAAAAATAGGTCATTACATTTAAAAATATCTCAAAAAAATGACAAAAATAGATAAATCATGCAGTCATGATGAATTCTTTTATTACATTATCTTTTTAATAGAATATTTAGTATTTGAAATACAAATGTTTTCTAAAAGTAAAACAGTTGTATTTCTAATACTAGCAAAACAATTGGAAATGAAATTTAAAATGTACAACTCTAGCATAAATATAAAATAGTTATAGATGAATCTAATAAAGCATTTGATATATTTATATGCTAAAGACTACAAAATATTTATGAGAATAAAACGAAACTAAGTAAGTAAATGGAGTGATATGCAATATTCCTAGATTGAAGAACTCTATGTTTGAGATCTCAATTTTCCCCAATTTGACCCATAGTTTCAATAAAATTGCAGTGAATATCCTAGCAGGCTTTTTTAAAAATAGAAATTAACATTAAAATGTATATGGAAATAAAAAGAACCCAACAGTGTAAACAATAACTTTTAAAATATTACACATTGCATCCCGGTATCAAAACATTCCACGTACTCCAGAAATATATATATACCTACTATGTACTCACAAAAATTAAAAATTAAAAAAAATAAAAAGAACTAAAGGACTCAAAATACCTAATATCAGACCTAAAATGAAACTACAGTAATTGAGATGGCATAATATTAGAGTAAAGATAAACAAATAGATGAATGAAAAAGATTAAAAAGACCAATATTAGGCACAAATATATCATCAACTGATTTTCAAAAAAGACGCCAAGTTAACCACAGTTTATAAAAAAGAACTCTTTTAAAGAAGTTTACATCCATATGGAAAATTAAAAACATGTTAACTCGCAACCCATACCTTATGGAAAATCAACCTGATGTTATCATAGTTCTAAATGTCAACTTAAATTAAAAAAATCTGGAGACAACAGATGCTGGAGGGGATGTGGAGAAATAGAAATACTTTTACAGTGTTGGTAGGAGTGTAAATTAGTTCAACCATTGTGGAAGATAATGTGGCACTTCATCAAGGACCTAGAAATTGAAATTCCATTTGACCCAGCAATCCCATTACTGGGTATATATCCAAAGGATTATAAATCATTGTATTATAAAGACACATGCACACATATGTTCATTGCAGCACTGTTTACAATAGCAAAGACCTGAAACCAACCCAAATGCCCACTGACGATAGACTGGACAAGGAAAATGTGGCACATATACACCATGGAATACTATGCAGCCATAAAAATGATGAGTTCATCACGTCCTTTGTAGGGACATGGATGAATCTGCAAACCATCATTCTCAGCAAACTGACAAAAGAACAGAAAATCAAATACCACATGTTCTCACTTACAGGCGGGTGTTGAACAAAGAGAACACATGGACACAGGGAGGGGAGCATCACACACTGGGGTCTGTTGGGGGAGACTAGGGGAGGGACAGTGGTGGGTAGGGAGGTCCGGGAGGGATAACATGGGGAGAAATGCCAGATATAGGTGACAAGGGGATGGAGGCAGCAAACCGCATTGCCATATATATACCTATGCAACAATACTGCATTATCCGCACATGTACCCCAGAACCCAAAGTACAATAAATAAATTATAATATTTAGAAGAAAATACAAGAAAAAAGTATTTGTGACCTTGGATTAAAAAAATGTCTTAGGCAGGGGACATAACATTTGTGCAGCAAAAATTGGTAAATTGAACTTCATCAAAATTAAAAACTTCTGTTCTTTGAAAGATAATGCTAAGTAAATAAAAAGAAACGCCATAATTCAATGGCAGGGTAAGCCCACTACAGATTATCTCTCTCATTGATTACTACTAAAAACTCTGAAAAAAATGCAACTTCTAGAAGGCTAAATATTTAACAAAAGCAGGCATATTGTGGAGAGGAATCAAAACTTGGAGAATGACTCACAAGTAGTTGAATACTTCATTTTTGTTTTTCACTCCTCTTTTTTCTAAAGAATTTACTCAGCAGCAGGACCCATTCATAGTGCAAATGAGCAGAGAAGCGGTGCAGAAAGTTAAATTCAGAAAGTAACTTCATGTTTCTGGCAAAGGATTCAGGAAAAGAAACCACTACAGACCATAAAATATGGTGAGCATCCCAAAAAGAAAAGAGCTAAAAAATAACATTCCCTAATTCTTTACATGAACACACATGATTCTTGGACTCACTCCTGAGATGTGCATGTGTTGGACAAACCAAGCACAGAAGCAAAATAGAAATTGTACTCTAAATTTAACCAGGGTAAACTTCTATAAAAACAAGCACACCAAAAAATAAGTATTCTTCATAGATTTATAACAAGACTCAGAGATCAAACAACATGTTATCTTAAATGGCCGGGACACAATCCAATTTTTTTCAAAATTTAAGAATACAAGAGATAACTCATATATTGGAAATAACAGACAATGACTTTAGAGTAACTATTACAATCCCACTCTATAAGGTAAAAACAAACCTATTTGAAATAAATGGAAAGGTAGTTCATAGGAAAATATAGGGGTTTTTTTAATAGTACTTTAGATTCTCGGGTACATGTGCAGATCGTGCAGGATTGTTGCATAGGTACACACATGGCAATGTAGTTTGCTGCCTGCATCACCCCATCACCTACATTTGGCATTTCTCCCCACGTTATCACTCCCCAACCTCCCTACCCTGCCCCACTGTCCCTCGCTTAGACCCCCCAACAGACTCCAGTGTGTGATGCTCCTCTCCCTGTGTCCAGGTGTTCTCATTGTTCAACACCCGCCTATGAGTGAGAACATGCACTGTTTGATTTTCTGTTCTTGTGTCAGTTGGCTGAGAATGATGGTTTCCAGATTCATCCATGTCCCTACAAAGGACACGAACTCAACGTTTTTTATGGCTGCATAGTATTCCATGGTGTATATGTGCCACATTTTCCTTGTCCAGTCTATGATCGATGGGCATTAGAGTTGGTTCCAAGTCTTTGCTATTGTAAACAGTGCTGCAGTGAATGTATGTGTGCATGTGTCTTTATAACATCTCTTTATAATCCTTTGGGTATATACCCAGTAATGGGATTGCTGGGTCAAATGGAATTTCTATTTCTAGGTCCTTGAGGAAGTGCCACACTGTCTTCCAGAATGGTTGAACTAGTTTAAACTACCACCAACAGTGTAAGAGCATTCCTATTTCTCTACATCCTCTCCAGCATCTGTTGTCTCCAGATTTTTTAATGATCGCCATTCTAACTGGCGTGAGGTGGTATCTCAACATGGTTTTGATTTGCATTTCTCTAATAATCAGTGATGATGAGCATTTTTTCATGTGTTCGTTGGCCTTATATATGTCTTATTTTGAAAAGTGTCTGTTCATATCCTTCTCCCACTTTTGGATGGGTTTGTTGGTTTTTTTCTTGTAAATCTGTTTTAGTTCTTTGTAGATTCTGGATATTAGCCCTTTGTCAGATGGGTAGATTGCAAAATTTTTTTCTCATTCTGTTGGTTTCTGGTTCACTCTAATAATTGTTTCCTTTGCTGTACAGAAACTCTGGAGTTTAATTAGGTCCCATTTGTCTATTTTGGCTTTTGTTGTTTTAGTAATGAAGTCCTTGCCTATGCCTATGTCCTAAATGGTTTTACCTAGGTTTTCTTGTAGGGTTTTTATGGTGTTAGGTCTTATGTTTAAGTCTTTAACCCATCTGGAGTTAATTTAAGTGTAAGATGTAAGGAAGGGGTCCAGTTTCTGCTTTCTGCAGATTGCTAGCCAGTTTTCCCAACACCATTTATTAAACAGGGAATCCTTTCCCCATTGCTTGTAAAAAGTCACAATAAACTAGGTATCAAAGGAACATATCTCAAAATAATAAAACCTATTTATGACAAACATACAGCCAATATCATACTGAATGGGCAAAAACTGGAAGCACTACCTTTGAAATCTGGCACTAGACAAATATGCCCTCTGTCACCACTCCTATTCAATATAGTATTGGAAGCTCTAGCCAGAGTGATTAGGCAAGAAAAAAAATAAACGATATTCAATTAGGAAAAGAGGAAGTCAAATTTTCTCTATTTGCAGATGACATAATTGTATATTTAGAAGACCCTATCATCTCACCCCAAAATCTCATTAAACTGATAAGCAACCTCAGCAAAGTCTCAGGATACAAAATCAATGTGCAGAAATCACAAGCATTTCTATACAACAATAACAGACTAACAGAGAGCCAAATCATGAGCAAACTCCCATTCACAATTGCTACAAAGAAAATAAAATACCTAGGAATACAACTAAATAAGGATGTAAAGGACCTCTGCAAGGAGAACTACAAACCACTGCTCAAGGAAATAAGAGAGGACACAAACAGATAGAGAAACATTCCATGCTCATGGTTAGGATGAATCAATATTGTGAAAATGGCCATGCTGTCCAAAGTAATTTACAGATTCAGTGCTATCCCATCAAGCTACCAATGACCTTCTTCACAGAACTGGAAAAAAACCACCTTAAACTTCATATGGAACCAAAAGAGAGCCCACATAGCCAAGACAATCCTAAGCAAAAAGAACAAAGCTGGAGGCATCACGCTACCTGATTTCAAACTATACTACAAAGCTACAGTAATCAAAACAGCATGGTACTGGTACCAAAACAGAGATAGAGAACAATGGAACATAAC